>OENT01000199.1:92170-131397 GCA_900239685.1 Rotaria macrura
CTTTCGACATTATTATCATTCGATCTTTTAACCTTTCGATATTATTTTGCGAAAATTTTCGACATTTTTGCTTTCGACCAAACTAGGGTTAACCATTTAAGAACCATAGATAAACGAACATCGTTTGTCAGAGGATAGTTTGACAACAATGTTATTTCTTATTTGTATAGAAAACGAGTATGGTTAATAATTCTCATGTAGCATTTACCATGTTCAAGTTCTTTGCATAACATTTATCAATGTATTGTTGAAAAGAAAAACAAAAATTTATGGTTTACTATCTTCTTGCAAAGAGTTACATACAAAATATTTAAGAAAAAACGATTCTGAAACTTTGACAAGACTTTGTATTGAATCTGAACGCACATATCACAAGCACACTAATATAGTAGGATACATCGAACTCTTACCGCACTTCGAACATCGAGTGATGGCATGATACTATTATACAGTTGTTTTTTCCTATATCAATACTTGTCTACCGTGCAACATGTTTAAGATTGTTACAGCTTGTAATATTCAGCGTCTACCTAACGGCGTCTAGCTTAAAACCATAACTGAATGAGAAGAAATTCATGTCAACATGTATTTAGATTGTTTTTCTGTACAATGTATACAAATTCATACTTATCATTCATACAATCAGAGACTCGATGTATCATCCCCAATAGTTAAATCTAATATTGCTTATTCAATATGAAATCCCGTTTTTGAAACACGTTTGATTTCGTCTCATTTACAATTTAATTCTATTGTAAGTAAAAACTAGAGTGTGTCTACTAGCTTTAAATTCTTGTTTGATTCAAATGAGATAGAATATATAGGGCAATCGTGCAAATATTTTCTATCCGTATATGACAGAGAATTTCTGGTCTGCATCAAATCAATGTCTAGACAATAACATCGATTTCCTTCAACGGTATGTTCGTTGTTGAGTTTTAAGTTTCTCGATGTTGTTTACAATTTAAACCAAATTATCCTATGTAAAGGAAAAATTTCTGCATACAACACACATTCATAGATTGTTATTTCAATTGAAAGTAAACGAAACGTATGAATTCCTTGCAGAAAAAAGGGTCGACAAAATCTGAGTTGCATTTACTCATCAGCAATATTCAGTAAGGACTTATTTTGAATATGAAGTATATGCAATCAATAGAAAAATGAGACCGTGTCATTTGAAACATTTGCCGACTCTCAATGAAAACAATCAACTACCTGAAGCGAAACTAATGCATTACTAATGATGATTTAAAATGTAAATGTTATTTATAGAATCATTTAGGAGAAACACTAACATGTTNTTCTTGTTTAGAATATAAACTAATGGAAATTCTATCTCATGAAAAGAAAGTTCGAATTATGTATATTTTTGAAATTAAACCAATACTACTAAATTTTTTGGTATGGCTACTGTTGATTTTACAAAAAAAAGCATCGTTCATAAGCAAACAGTTAACTGAGTAAATACAATGGATCTTGATCTTGTCTAGATAGTTTCCAAACAATGGTTACATTTTTCCTGTTCTAATGACATTTGATCGATCTATTTTTATCAAACTATTTAACATATCGCTAAAACTGTAATCATTGTACCCCTAATCTTTATTTTTCAAATGTTTGCTATTTGAGAATGACATCACAAAATTGTATTGACAATGTGTATTGACCTTAGTGACATTTTTGATGACCTAAAAATAGATTCTTTTAGTCTCTCTTGTTCTAGAGTATAGTTAAAAATTTGTCCATTGTTTCTATTCAATGAAGTTTCACCTGTTGTATTCAAAAAAAAAAAAAAAACAAATGCAAAGGATTAGTTTGTTTATCTAGACTGACATTAAAGATTGTCCTTGAAACTTGTTCAGCATTAAAAAAACAACACATTTACTGGAAAGAATGTCAAAGAAAATGACAATCATAAACACAATTGAATGATTTCATTTCAATGAATTTTAAAAGGATTTATCAACGACAATGACACAGGCGAGACAATAAAATAGATGATGTACAGTATTTTGAAAATACATGAATGAATTTTCTAATGAAACTATGTATGCAGTCTTGTCTATTATTCGACTATAACTATATGATGTCGTATTGTTCTAATTGTTCAACAAAACTATTATAGAATGATCGATCGTCAAGACGCTTTATTAGTCTATCGTTTCGTTCACAACACTTTTGTATTATAACTTGAATGGTGATGTCAGAAAATTACACGTCCTACCGAACATAATTCTATGAATATAAGACTTTATAAAACACACATTATGATTGTTTAATATTACACGTCATGTGTTATAGACTGAAATGAACACGTTAAAAATATCCTTAATAAAAGTACTTATGAATGATTTACAATACGGATGATTTCATCAAGGAAATTCAATAAAAATTAAATAAATTTGCAGAATCAGTCTTTTATCATGGCTGCAATATACAGAACGTTTGAAAACATGATTTAAAATTTAATGATAGAAGAAATCTATCTACGTCATAAAATTGAAATAAAATGTTCATTTCTAACACTTCATAGATCAATCTAAGTACTTAGATCTGTAGAATCGAATGTTATAAATAGAATAAAAAAGAATAGGTCGTTATACACTTACAGATATACGGTACATACTCATAAGTTTAAATGTTGATAAAGAAGAAAAATTTGAAGTTATTTTATAAAACCAATGAATCGAATTGATAAATATTCGATGATTAATGACACTATAAAGTTACTGATTATAACGAATCGAACTATGGCTCGAAGAAATTTACCACAACTTTTACTTGGTAAATTTTCAACACCGAAACAGAAATAGATTGAAGATAATGCAATTTGACTACAATCATTTTTTTACAACTATTATAAAGTTGTAAATAGAAAAGAAAAAAGTTTTCTTGTTAAAGATTGCCACGTGAACATTTTCTTATCCATCAATTTAAAAACTTGAAATTTCTTCAACAACAAAAGGGTGTTACACCAATACTAACTGTATTAATATATAACATATCATGTATGTTTAGAGTACTTCATAAAGTATATACATAAGCGTTTAGAGATAAAAAACAAAAGTCGTTATCTTATAGATTTCGCAGCTGGTTGGCTGTACAAATTTTTATCTTAGGATACTTCAACGTTCGTATTGTTTTTTTGAGATTATGTTTCTCAATATGAATGAAGGATACATGTCTCGATGATGAAAATTTTCTCAAATT
Source organism: Rotaria macrura (assembly GCA_900239685.1). Classification (NCBI taxonomy): domain Eukaryota; kingdom Metazoa; phylum Rotifera; class Eurotatoria; order Philodinida; family Philodinidae; genus Rotaria; species Rotaria macrura. Next base: position 95,384 of record OENT01000199.1, read on the forward strand.
TCAAAAGAGAATTTTTTGCCACATTGACACTCATTATCAATATGTCGTCTTTAGAAAAACAGCAATTCAAAACCGATACGTCATACAGAATCCCGATAGTAAGTATCTGGAAAACTTAAATACAATTCATTCGTTCGTAAATAATTAGATAATTAAATTTCTTCAAGCATTTCAAGCAAGATTGAAACTTCCTTCAAAGAAGTGGCGTAAATAGATCAAAAGTTAACTTCTCTAAAAAAAAGAAAAAAGAATGAAAGGATAAGGTTGTGTTTTAAAGTACATTGGCTTCGTCTAAGCCGATGATTCTGGGTCATGGCTAATAGAATCTTACTAAATATGCAAAGAGTTGTTTTGTATTATTTGACGATTGAAACGGATGCTCGTCAAAAGTTATTCAGTCATTTGGAAAACTATCGTGACGCACAAACCTCGTTTAGATGATGAGAAAAATTGCAAGCAATCAAAATTTTTGATTATGTTGATAATCATATATTTCGTTTTATTTAGAAGACGAAAAAAAAAAAGAATCGAAAAGAAGAATGCGAAGGCCAATGGTCAATAGACAAAACAAAAACGAATGCATCCATCACTGTCGCATTCAACATAAACTTTTATACATATTCAAAAGAAGAAAAAGACGAAGACGAAAAGTAAATTGTCCCACCGGTGCTAAGCAAATAATTGAAAAGAAAGGGAGGGAGAGAAAGAGAGAACGAAATGCTTGCATATTGCACGGGACATAAAACCGAATGAGAATCAGTCTATCTGAATTGATGTGATGGTGGTGGTTGTTGTTGCTGCTGATATTGTGGTGGTTGTTGTTGTTGTTGTTGTTGAGTATGGTGGTGGTGGTGATGGTGATCTTTTCGGAATTGTTTAGCATCAAGTTTTTCACGTTCTTTAGCTTGTTTTTTTGTTTTATATCGATGATTTTGAAACCAAATTTTAACCTTGAAAAAGAAATGAGAGTAAGTAAAAAACATAACTATAGTTTATGATCTATGTAGATTTTAAGCAATAGATCTCTTCTATCGAATTCTATATCGGCTATACACCGTTGACATTACGGTAGAAAGCGGCACATGGGTGACATGTCAACAATCAGTAATTAGCTGTACCTGGTAGAAACAAAATGTAGCCGTTAATAGAAGAAATCTATGACTACATGTCTACGTCTATGCGTAATTTTTTTGATTCAAAATCTTAATGATTGTATTTCTATGAACAAACTTGTGTTGGTGTTAGTTGAAGGATATTTGCAAGATTTTCACGTTCTGGTGCACTCAAATATTTCTGTTGTTTGAAACGACGTTCTAATTCATAGATTTGTCCTTGATTAAATAAAATACGACGTTTACGTTTTTGTGATACGAATGGAAATTGTGCATAGGCCGATTTCATCATTGGATCTTGATGATGACCATAAACACTGGCCGCTAAAGCAGCACTATCAACAGCAGACGATGAACCCACTAAATATCGAGACACTAAAAGAGAAGAGAAGAGAAGTCAATATTTGTTTTTAACTGCTTCGAACAAGGTATCCTATTGAAAATGACTTACTTGCTGCTGATCCATACCAACATGAACTTGGTGAATATTGTCCAGTTACTGTATTTGTACTTCCACCATTTTGTAGTGTACTACTATAATCATAATATTGATTATTAGGTGAAAATGCTGATGTTGAAGTTGCTGTTGGACCATAATAACTACTATGTACGGATGATGGTCCAAATGATGGATTACAAAGAGTGGCCGATGTAGCACTTGTTGATGGACGTTGCGAATTATATATTGATGATGATGATGATGCTAAGGCATGTGCCATTTCAAGTGAACGTTTATATGGTGTCGATGCGTCAACATCTAATGGTTGAAGTATATCTGTTACACTGAATGGCATGCCAGCATTCGTGCCAACGATTGATGGGACCATCGATGAAGGAGTTGAACTTCGTTTAATTGGACTGAAAAAACAAGTAACATTTGATCATAGTCGATGTTTAACTATTTCAAAATATGATATGTTCAGATTTATAAAACAAAAGAAAAAGTAAAATAGAATCATTAAAGAAGTTTAAGAAAAAAAGAAAACAACTTATAAATAATTACAATAGAAGTTTCTTTTCTCTACTCTCAATTGTACTGAATGAACACAATTCAATAATGCATAAAAATCTGTTCAAGACTTTTAAAATGATTAAAATTTGACACAATATTTTTTTGGCATTGTTATAAGTGATTTTCATAGAGAGTTATTATTAAAATGAAGAATGAATGATTGTATGTTTATAAATTAAAAAGACAAAAGAGTACTTACTGATTAGTATAGTACGCAATATTATCAATTTGTTCCTGTTTTGCCATATCGAATAAAGTGAACAAGAAGTTTTTACGAGTGGCTCATTCAATAGAATAACTAGGTCTTTAGAAAGAAAAGTTCGTGATCGATGATGACGTATGTGACTATTTTTTCTCTTGTCGACAGTTAAAGTATGTTTCAATATAGTATTATTAATCGGTTTTTGCTCTTTTCTTCGTCTGTTCTATAAGTGCCATAAATAAATAAGAATAAAAAAAAGCAATAGCAATCGCTTATGGATGAATGTATGGATGTACGCAGCCACACAACACTTCACCTAGTAGTGCACAGAGGAAGATGATGATGATGATGATGATGATGATGATGTTGTGTTTTTTTAAGTAAAAGAAGAAAGAAGACGAAGAGAGTTTTTTTTATTTCGTCGTTTGAAGTTGACGCACTCAACAGGACAGAAGTGTCTTCTACAATGATGATGATGAATATAAGAAGTACTTTTCTCGGCTGGTGTTGCGTTTTTTCAACGACGAAGTGGAGGATTATTAAACTGACAAGAGAGAAAGAGGGGGACAGGGTGAGAGAGAAAGCATAGTTGTATGTTCATTTCTTCTTGCTTTTTTTCTTCTTTATATTTTCCACCAATGAATGTTCAATGAACGAATAGATTCAATGGATTTCATTGGTAGATCTATTTCTGAGAAGACAAAACAGCAAAAAAAAAGAACATGAACGATAAAAAAAACTGCACGTCGAAGATATTGTGATTAACATTCGGCGCCGCTCGCTTTTCAATTAAGACTCGACATAATTGAATTTCACATGTATATATATATATTCAGACAAATGCCACATTTCATCATGAAAAAAGAATAGATTTATGTGTATTGAATTTATCTTTTTTTTTTTGCAATAAATATCCACAAGAAAAGAAAATCGATTGACAGAACTCGTTGTTTTCCATATCAAAGTTCTGAACATATTCTTTTGAAATAATAAATCAAAGACACAAAACGAAAAGAAAATAAAAGTTTGCCTTTATTTCTTTCTCTTAGGTAAGTTCATCAATTTTCTGACATCAATCATTATTATTATTCATATGTGAAAATAACTTTTTCGAAACAATTGAACCAACATTTAATGATATGAGAATTTTCTAAAACATATACAACATGATACATAAATAACATTGAATGAATGCTGCAGGTGATTTATAAGATATTGTTCAACAAGTGTAAATTATGAAACGATACTCGGCGCTTTGCTATAAGCAAGATATTTGACATTGGTGATCATATATTTAGACGAGAGAATTTCAATTTTCACTTGTCTTTAAAAGAATGTTCGTTCTGTTAATAGTAAAATCCAGGGAGTAAACGAAAAATCTAGATCAATTGATCATTGTAGCATGGAATTAGTGAGTAGTGTTGTATGTTTGTGTGACCTGTCAGGATTGGTTTGAGAACAATCCGAATGATTATCGAAAAAGTTTTGTGTATTCCTGACTAATTCCAAGTCTTTCTTTTTCTCTTGTATACTGTCAAATGAATTGTATTTATCCTGAGCACAATAACACGCGACAAACCCTTGAATGTTACTGACTTCAGGCTATCAATCCTACATCGGCTGACAATCATTTTATAATCACACATTGCACCAAACAAATATTTCAAATTTATAATGTTTAAATGTACAAGATATGTGTTTTTTTTATTCGTTGAATGTATTCTTTTGCCTTGCATTCGTTTACATACACATTGAAGAGGCACCATAGGGGACAATTATCATATTCTCAAGATATTAATCATTTGTCTAATTACTGAGAAACATTACAAACAATCTCTTTTAGATTTGTTAGAATACAACGCAAATCAATGAAGTTCGATATATTTGAAATTCTTTTAGATTTTTAAGTACGTATATTTCTCAATACTGCAGAGTTTAATCGTTCATAGATAACTCTTCAGATTTTTTAAATCAATGTTGAACTATGCTAGAGTATAACACGTGAAATCGCATGTAAATAAACATACGTGGGTTAGGTCATTGTCACAATATTCTTATCATTGATAAGAATATTCTTAATTACTATCCACGTGTCATTGATGAGCTGTTTAGAATTACATATGGTAAAAGAGCTTTGTATGTTTGACATCATATTTATCTATTCGATGAGAAAAACGATTTTTGTTTCGTTTGGTAACAAGCAAACAACATGTTGTTGAGTTTTTTGTTTTTCTTCACTTCGATGTAAATATGTATATAAATTTAGATACATTGGCTCTAATTGCTTTCCACAAGAGTTAGTGAAAAATCATCTTATCGTAAAAATTTCATAATGTCGTCAACTATAATGAGAGCAAGAATATACATCTTCATTTGTTATGCTTGAAACAGCAAGTTAACTTCATTTGTGTTTCAATTTAAATGAATACAAAACGAGGAAGAGAGAGACACACACACACACATACACAAGAAAAAAAGTCTGCACAGGTGATGTTGAAGGACTTTTCTTGAGTATATTCAACAGTGTGGTGTCCATTATCGGTATACTTGCTTTTAAGTAAGAATGAAAATCTGACGTAAGCAACAAATGTTTGTTAGACGCGCGCGTGTAATTGAGCAGAAGGCGCACATCGAACATAACCTCTCTAAATCGGAAGTGAAATTTCCGATAGAGCACTAGCCAATCATGACGATGATGACGGAAGGGGAACAAGCGCCAGCGAGATGAAGGGGGGGGGGAAGGGGGAGAAAAAGAAAAAATTCATCATCTGGCTCCCTCCAACATACACACGCACTATTTTGTCGAGTGGTACCTACTTGAAAATTCCATAGGCAAAAATGGAAAAAAAATCGCTAATTACAATTCGAAGAAATATATAGATATATTTCCTTAAATACCCGATGTTTTATTATTTATCTCATTCCCATGTGTTATTGATATGAGTCCAATCAGTTGAGTATTTAGTCTGTACAGGTGAGAAGTACTCTTGTGTCTTAACGCATTTCATTCGACAACGACTAATTACATGTCGACAAATAAACATCGAGTGAAGAAGAAGAAAAAAAACGCAAGAAGGTACTTGTCAATGTGATGATGGATTCTCTAATCGTTTAATAGGCAAGATAGCTAGCTTGTCAAAATAAAGAATTCACTCGAAAAAAATAATAATGTTTGTCCTCTTGAACAATGTTAAAGTATATCGAAATAATGAAGCTCATATAGAACAAAACAAAAACGACTGATTATTAACTTGATTATGCAAAAGTATAGCACACAAAGAAAAATAATTAAACATGACTTTCAGGCAACTTGTATTCAATTTCCATCACGAACATATATATATGTATAAATATACTAATAGAACTTATTAATTGTATGATAGATGGCTGATGCTTTCCGTTTTCTTTCTGATGTGACAAATGCATAAGCCCGCCTCTCATACAAGTCGATTTCCGTATGTATATTGCAATACATGAAATCACTACATTTCAAAATTGAACAGAGGGAGGGTAAGAGATTGAATAAAGATAGAATATGCTGGACGCCACTTTTCTTTTTAGTTTTTTCTCTTTCGTCGATCTCCCGTCGAGTGCGCTATATTTTGCGAGTGGCTTAGCATCGATCTAGAGACACGTGTGTATAACAATTGCATAACCCCATAGGATGACGACGAAATATATTTAACAAGTAGCTACTTGAATCAATTGCTTTTTTTTTCTCCTTATGATTATGAATGTTGAAAAGAAAAAGAGAAAAATTTTTTCTATCTTAACTAGCTTCAATTATCACTGTGTTTTGCTTCTTGTTTGTCATTGTTTTTGTCAAATGAAGAAAAAGAAAAATGTAATTACGTACATAGGTAAATTAAAATTGTATTCATAATGCCACCTACCTATCGATGTATATAAATATACTTGCATAATTAATTGATGCTAGAAAAGAAAAACTGTGAACAACAACAACGACAATAGTAAAATATATTGACCTAAACGTTCTATTGTATATACTATTAGTGAGAAGAAGATGCAGAATAATGAAACAAATCTATTCTAATGGTTGTTTGACTTTTTTCTTTCTTTTACTTCTTCTCTTCAATTTACTTGGTTTACTTGTGTTTTAAGTGTTTCTTTGTCTTTCGGGCATTGTGTCTTTATTTTAAAAATGATTCGCCGCAGGCAACAAGGTGTATTATATATTGAATGAAACACAAGGAAGAAGAAAATAAACCATTTTAGCAAGAAAATAATTTGCTTTTTGTTCTTAATTCCATCAAAGCAAATGAGAAAGCATCATCATTGAAATCGCAACACTTTTCAATTATGATTAACACGTGCTAACAAACTATTGCGTCAGTGATTTATTCGAGAGAAGAATTCATGATTTTTTTCGTATCGTTCCTTTTAGTTTTACATTCTTAAACTGCTTGGTTTATTACTACGATCAAATATTGACATATGCAATATGCGAAACGAGACAGAGAGATGATGACATTTTTTTTCTTCTCTCGTCCCAGTTCTATTTTGCTTTCATTTGGTTGTCGTTGTGCCAACATTTCATCCACTTGTTGTCTCTATCCAGCTGCGACTACCACTTGAAATTGACATTGAGAGTGTAGACTCGTTTGGGTCTCGGACGGCAACGATGATGATTGAATTTAACATGCAAATAGAATTAGTCATATCCAATAAAAGAAAGAAAAAGAAAATCTTCGATAAAGACTTATTTTTTTTTCCTCTAAAAAAAAAAACAATTGGCCAAAACACAATAAGAAGAAAATTGCACGACAAAAAGAAAAAAAAGAACGACAAAAAGAAAGAATGTATGAATCAAAATAGAATAGTCTTTTTTTTTTTCGCTTTCTAGAAATAATTTTTAATTAACGTGGTTCATGTTTAAGTAAATGTAGTGGTGGATGATGATGTAAATGATGTGCATGATGAAGACGTTGATGTGTCGATGGAATTTGTACTTGTGGATGAAACATATTCGATTGTATTTGTGAATGATGTTGATGTGGATTATTTGTTGACATGGGCTGTTCATCTCCACTATCAACACAATTATTTCCACCTTTTTCTTTCGTTGCTTTCTTTGTTTTATATCGATGATTTTGAAACCATATTTTAACTTGAGTAGATGTTAAATTTAATGAATGTGCTAGTTGATCACGATCTTGAGCATTTAAATATCGATTTTTATCGAAGCGTTTTTCAAGTTCCATAACTTGTTGTTGCGTAAATAGAACTCGTCGTTTACGTTTAGGTGCAAATGCAAACGGATGATAAGCAGATTTCAATGGATCGATCATAGCCGATGCCGATTGATACATATCGTATTGTGATGGATTTTGTCCAGTTAGTAAACGTGTCACTAAATATTCGTAAAAATCGATATCGAATTTTATTTATACGATGAACAAAAACAAAAATAAACATCGTTATTACTTGCAAATCTTGGATCCGTACAATGTGTTGGTTGATACCATGAATTAGTTGATGTATTGTTTGTTGTTGTCGGTGTTGGTGATACTGCATTTTGTTGCATGGTATTATTTGTTACCGATGGACGATAAGATGGTTGACAAAGATAATCAGAATATGTACGAGCTTGACTTGAAAAATAAGATGTTGCTGCATCCGAATAGAATGGATATGGTACACCTGTTGGTGAAAAATGACTTGCAAATGAATTTTGATATATCGTTGGATCAAACGATGACAATTGAGATTTTTTCATATTATTATTATTTGCTGAATATGTTGAACAACCATCATCGAATGTTGGAAAAAATGAATCGTATGTTGTTGATGATGGTAACGATGATATGGTTGATAGATTTGGTGTTGAATCATCGACATTATTTGATGATGATGTTTGTTGTGGAACATTGCTTGATATAGGTGTTGATCGTGATGGTGGCGATGATGAATCGTATGACATGATATTGGACTATCCTGAAACATGTTTCGTAGGTGTCTGGTTTTTGTTAGGATAGAGAGATTACTATCAATATTATTATTAGTGTTTTTTTTAAAGGATGATTTGTTGTATGAATATTATTGAAAATAAAAAGTGACGATAAAGAAAGAAATGAAATGCGAGAAGAAAAGAGAGAAAGAAGAATTGGCCACTTACCGTGTTCGAACGAAGGCGTGCGGGATGAGAGATGCTCTGAGAAGGCTCTCAGAAGGCTTTCGAGATCGATTGAAGAGGTTCGACTCCACTCACGACACGGGCAAATATGTGCGTGTGTATATGTGCTACTTATTCGTTCTCACTCTTTTTCTCTCTACTTTTTTTCTTTTTCTTCACGAATACAAACGAAGACAAAAGAGACCTCTTGTCTACGTATTGAGAATAATCATTTCCTTTCTCTTTCTTGTTCTCTGGTTTCCTTTTTTCTATTTCTCTTTCTCTCTTACATTCTTTCATTATTTATTGGCCAACCCATGCATAGATTCTTATTGGTTGAATACAATATTAGAGACGAAAAGGAAAAAGAAAAATCTCTGATGATGCTTATCAAAGATTGTAAATCAACAGTAACAGAGATTTTTTACACATGGGTGACAATTAGTCTTCTCATAGATTGATTATTTCTGAGACTGATGTGTGGAGAGAATACTTCAGTTGAATCATAAAAATAAAATCATATCGATATGTATATACCATATATAAATACATAAATTCTCATCGAAGTCAAATAACAAATGAGTCCTATAATTGATTGTTATTATACATATGTATGATTAAAACCCCTGCCGAGACAAAAAATATAAAAGTGAAATAAGTATTCGGATTATGTCTTTTTCTTTTTATAATTGTTTATAACAAAGTAAGATATATTTAACAAAAATCCAAAACTAATTTTCAATCATGACTAATATCAGAATAGTTTAATAGAGTAACCTTTTATTAAACAAAATGATTGCTCGAGGACATATTTGCCCAATTTTTTTTCTTTATCGTTCTGTCTGTTTCTATAGAGATATATACCACTCGGATTTCCTTGCCCCATTTTTATTTTTTTCAATAATACAAACGAATAGAATGGGAAGAAAAAGAAACTAGAAGAGATAGTGTATTTTGTTTTCTTAAGTGTTTATGTTTATAAGACGAGTATTCGACACAAAAAAAAAAATAATTCTCGAACGTTCTTTTGGTTCTCGTTTTTTAAAAGGTTTCAATCTTCAACTAGAATTCTCTTATGCATGTTATTCTTTTTCTTAATGATTTGAATAGATATAGTGTAGTCTACTATATAGGATCCTGTTCTCTGTATTTATATGCATATGATTGAAGACGAATATGATGTTCATAGAAAAAACAAATACTTGAAGCGAAAAGCAAAGAGCACTCGGCTATGTGAAGATGTATAGTCTGATCTTCATCATTATGTGAACCTAAGAGAAGTTTTCCCTGTCTTTTTTTCTTTTTGAAATAAATGGTATCCAGTTTCAATGAAAAGATTCTTTTTCTTTTTCTTTTTCTATATATCTCACATCACAGCAATACTACTTCAAGAGCAGTAAAGCGGTGAACTACTTAGAGAATCAGTCAGTTTTATTGGCGGTATATATCGTATAGATCAAACGATATGTGTATCGTTAGAAGCGATATAACTACAGCAACAGCATGATTCTTCACTTTGATACTATTGAGACTATGAAAGAAGCAAAAATTTAACTAAACATGAACAATAATCAAGACAATGAGAAGAATGATGACAACGAAAAAACAGACAAAAAGAAGAATAATAATTATACAAATTGTTTGTGTATTTAATGTAAAATTTCTATAATTATTATATGAATGATTATTCATATTTGACGATTCTATTGTTCGTTGTTGACAACATGGAAAACAATAGTAACAAGTTTTTTTCTTTTGAATTTCATCATTATGATTGGAATTAATTGTTGATGGTATTGAAAGAGATGATGATTCTGCCGACGACAATATTCTAATGGGTGTGTTTGTTTGATTAGTAATTGGATCAATTTGTTTAGATGAATTTTCTTGTGTCACTAATCGTGATGGGAAAGTGCGTACGATTGTTGGACGAAGAAGATTTTGTGCGAATATTGGTGGTCTTGGTATTCGTGCAAACTAGAATATTGACAAGATTTTCTAGACATTTATTAATTAAAGTAAATTATGCATGTTCAATGAGAAGTATGTTTTACTTAGATTATTACTTACAGTTAGCGAAGATTCGTTGATGTTATATGAAGTACTTAGTTTCTTTTTTTGTTTCAATGATGATTAAACAAATTGTCTATTCAGATAATGATGTACTTGAAAAAGAGAAGAAAAAAAAAATACTTATTCTCGTGAAATTCCATTTATCTATTGTCGATCTAGAAAAAACACAAAGTACTGAGAAGAAGAGATATAAAATGTTGATCTAGGTACGAGAAATTTTCATCAATATTTTACAAGATTCTTTTTGAAAATTTTTACAATCAAGAATAATAATTATGATCATTGTCATCTATCTAAAATAGTCAAATTTTGAGACAGTGCATAAGTTTTTTCTAGTACTTTCAAAAGAGTTAGTATACTACGGTGGAAAGTAACATTGTGACATGTGTGAAAAATATTCTCGGTAAATTGGATTGAAAAGAGTATTTCATATGTCACAATTCGTTTTACATTGTACTTTGGTAAAGTTCAACAGAGCAAAAGAAAAAGAAACCGATGATTTCTTCAATCGAATAATATCAAGCAAAAATTTACAATTCAAAAATCTATTCGTATATATTCAACAATTATAGGGTTTATTATGAACTCTTTATTCGACAATCTGAACGAATGACTTTCGTTAGGTGACGATGAACGATTGTTATTTTCATAGGGTTTGAAATCAAATCCGTTATTCAACAAAGCAAATCGAATTTTTCAAAATTGAACATATTTTTTAATATTGTAGTAGTGATTCATAAACATTGATCAAATCAGTCATTGAATTAGTTTTTGTTCTAAAAATAGTAAAATTAATTTTCAATAACCTGAGAGAGATTTTTCATACGAAGAAAAGTAATAGTGATGTTTTCTGACATAAGAAAGAAATTCGTTAAATGATTCCATAATATTACGAATGAAAAAAAAAAATTTTTAAAAGTAATAAATGTTTTTTAACAGTTTTCTATTTGTCTTGCATAATAATTAACTTAATTATTTCTTTAGAATATATCTTGAATGATAGTTTTACAATTAATTTGCATTTATCATATATTCGACGAAGTGTCACACTGGTGGGATGTGAAAGTCAGAATTTCGGCAAGTCGTTCTCTCGAAGACACAACTATGTTGAACTATGAATATCTAAGTTCATTCAAAAAGTGCGCTTTACTAAATAGTTGTAGTTTATGATGAAGACTTTGGATTCTCTTACTTATACTACTGAAAAACCTGACAATCCAAGTGTCAAGTATGTATTCACGTTCAAAAATGAACACTGACACAAAATTCTACTGTGAAACAGCTGCAATAAAATTATATTTTTATTGTATTAATTTTCTAACATCGAGAATGTGATGCTCTTATTTTTAGAGATTCTGTTAATATCAGTGTTAAACGTGTGAATGTAAGGAGCAGCTGTCACATTGTATCAATCATACGATCGAGATTATTCTATTTCAGAATAAAGATCTATTGAAAATTTTTACAAAGATTTCTGTTAAAATTAACTAAACTCTAGTCTTATATCATATATTTATGTTTTGTTTTCGGACGCTAGTATCACATATTTCATACATTGAACATCAAATCATCTCTTCAATGCAAAATAGTTACGTAGATTTAATTTACAATAGTTTTGAACGATAAAAAATTTTTCGCTCCATTGAAATCTATGAGACAAATGATTCCATTTTTATTTAATTTAGTTCATCGATTAAATTTCTAATTTAATTCATATGTTATTCTATTGGATCAGTAGATTGTCTGTCGTGTATACTTAATTGAAACTAAAATTCTTACTGGTAGCTGAGTATTCGATGTAGATATAGGTTGAATAGTAGAAGTCGATTGATTTGAACGTAGATTATTGGGTGTTGAATATTGAATTGATTTAAATAAAACGTTCGGTCGTACTTGTGAAACATTAGGATTCATAAAACTTATTGATTTACTTATTTTGTGATGTGACACTCTCTCTCTTCTATATTCGAATTTATTATTTCTTTTTGAAAATATAAAATTTATATCTAGTACTTATTAGACATCCAACTGTGTACTCTCTGAATACAGTCAACTAGAGAAAAACAAAATATATGATTTTTATTTTGTCCTTGAAAACAACGATGTTAATTTGAATAGTTGACTTTTATACTGTGACCTTAGTAACTATTAGTATGTGACTCGATCAATGGTTAGTTCTATGAGTCATAAGTATTTATCTCAAATATACTATTCATTAATTGCCGTTTAATATTCGACGAAAATATACCTATGGTTAATGTTGCCGTTTTTTGTTTAGTGCATGTGACGTAGGCATACTAATCAACTGAGTTTTATTCGTAGGTATGTATAGCTTTTTTTTCCATAGCTTGAACACGATAGGAGTCTCGATGAATAGAGTGATTTCTCGACGAAAACAATATTCAACTACTACTCCCCCTATTCGATTTAGGTGTATAGTAATAATACACAATAGAAAAGTTTCATTCTCCGTCTATCTACAAAAAGTCAACATTTGTAGTATACCAGTTATAACAAGTGTTCGATCCGCCTCAAAAGTATTTCTACGTTGGTACTTGACTTTTTCTGAGTGTAACAGGAATATTGGTTTTGAGACTTGAAAGAATATTTCTGAAGCATCATCATATATGCTATGTTATAGAGAAGTCGACTATTTCGGTACTTCTGTGATAGAAGTACTTGTTCAGTTCGAATCTAGAACGAAAACATCATTTTTCCACTTCATACGGTAAATGACACTCGTACTACAAGTTTTTCATTATTTTATTCATCGATTAGACGGCGTGCTGAAACATTTCAAATGAATTAGTCTTTATATTTTTGTAATGTAGTCTTCTAAAATCTAGATACAAAACTCAATAATTAAAATCTTTTTGAATGAAAAGTACATTGAAGGATTATTAGTAACTATGTGAATGATGAAGAAAGAATATTTTTACATACAAGATCATTTTTTTGCTATAATTTTGTTAGATTGTTCTCCGACTAGGGAACTTACAGATCACTTTTTTCTGCTTTCGATTCCGTTGAGAAAAATAAACATGTCATAGATCAATGTTTGAAATTATCGTTTCAGTAGAAGAACATGATAATCTGTTCACCGTATACGTTTTTTAAAAACAACACAACTATATTGATAGATAGATCTGGATTTTTCTGAATTATTACTCGTCTTGTTTAAGATCATACTTGAATAGATGTAAATTCGCTTGCCATAATATGTTTTGAATATCAAGACAATGATGATTGTATTCTATAATTTTTATTGTACGAAAAATTGAAACACTATAATCAACAGCTGTTCGAGCGAATCTATTTTGTTGGATTGCAAAGGTTTTCCTGACTTCTTTCGCATGAATGTAAATGTAAATGTTGAGTCATTATGCTATACATTACATAGCGGAAGAAAACATAAAAGTCAATACACATTGATGTGAATGTCGAGTCTGATAAGAATGAATTAGTTCATTTAGGAAATATTCTATTGGGATTTGATACACAAATAGTATGTACGATACATTTGATAACAAGACTTTTCCTTACAAGAACAATTGTTCATAGTCAATATCTATCTTATAGACATTGATGAATACTGGTCTTATTCGACATCTCGTGATGAACATGGAACAGGATGTAACTGATTTATCTTTTAACAAAAACGCAAGACGGAATCCGTTTGTTAATTCATATGTTTAACAACGTTTCTTGTCTATTATACCTATATTTCTTTCATGCGAACGTTAATGGACATAGAGTGGTTTTTAACAAGTGAATCCATCAACAGAACATTTTCATACTGTCATCGTAGTGTCTGCAATTAATCGATTACTGAATAGTGCTGTTTTCATCTTCATTTCATAATGTTTTGCAAGTGGACTATGAAACTTACGTTGTTCAAATAGAATAGACTACTCCAACATTCTAGGGAAGATTTGTATTTGAAAATTTTGAACAATATAAACTTGGAATATCATGTTCACAATAACTGTTTTACTGAGTGTTAGAATTTGATTCGTTGTATTGTTTTATAAAAAGTCGAATGTTGACTCTAATTCACTAGAGTAATGTTTGCCACTATTAGAATTAGTCTTCATATTCACAGATTCTTCGTTGTTAACTTATTCGTTAGATAAAGAATAGCATGTTATGGATAGCTTGTGTGATTGTTTGTCTCGTTACAAAATTAAACTCGTAACTGCCGTACATTTTGAAACTGTTCATGATTATATAGAAGACAATGATTTTAGACTATTTTTAAAAATAGTACGAGAGATTTCAGTGAAATTTTAACTCTCAAATTTAGAATTAGTACTGGTAGAACTTCAACGATGATTCTCTCTAACAAGTATTATCTATTCTTGCACAAAATCTTAAACTGATGTATGAAGAATTTTCATTTAACATCCCTAAGTGTACCGTGCTAGTTTCCCGTCGATTTAAATCTATAGTTAAGTTAACTGTAAAGATGTAGGCGTCAATTTTTACCGTTGCTTACTTTTTGTTTTGCATCATTTCTTTGAAATAATTGTATAACATCATGTAGAATTTGAAAACAGTCAGCAATTTTTAAATTTATAATGAATGATATCATTGAGTCAAATTTTTACTTTCAGTATCAATCAGCGTTTCGTTCGATGCTAATCTCTCGATATCTAAAACGTCAAGTCATTTTACAAGATTTTCCAAGACCTCAAAATCTCATCTTGTGAATTTGTCGTCTTCTAGAATGCATGAACTATTTCGTTCTATAAGCAGTTCTGCTCAGTCAATTAACCAGTCAGACTGTCCTACTTGAAATGAAAACTATTTCGGGTTCTGTACGGAATCAATAGCCGTTGACCGTATTATGATTGGTATTCGTCTGATATGTTCGTTGAATAATACTATACATCTATGATTGTTTCTCTTTGCATTCACATACATGAAAAAGTTATATTGATTCGTAAACACTGAACGAAACTGATGATTTATTATAATTATTTATATTTTGTACATTTTACATCGAAAAAGAACGTAGACGATTTGTTACACAGAAAATCGGAGAAGAAATCTATTATGACGATTGAACTTCTTTCAGATAAATATTTGCACATGTAAAGAATACTTTCTTCTCTTCCGGTTGTTTTATTTGATCTGATACGCATTATATTACCTTCCTTCGGAAGATTTTAACTGCTATCTATGTAAAACACATGAAAGGAAAAGGAAAAGGAAAAAGAAAACTATTAATCACAATATTCAATAAAGTCCTTTCAAAATATTGAGTTACAATGATGAGAAAAAGTATTTGAATTTCTTTAAAGTATCATCGAAATTTTCTTTTTCTTTTCTTTCATAACTGAATGAAATTGTTGCCATTTTCTTTTTCTATGATGAAGAAACTGGCTTTCGATTCGTTGGCCTTGAAATATGTAATGAGTTTTGTCTTGGTATACGAGGTTGAAACAGTACTTGAAATGTTTTCGTACGAATCATTGAACTTGTCATTAATAGAATAGGAAAATGTGAACAATGATGAATGATTTCTAATAGATCTAATATAAGTGCTAAATTATTCGTTGAAATATGTTGACCATGGATACTTGTCCACACACCTAAGAATCCAACAGGTGATGTTAGAATAACAAATGATATACTTGAAAGAAGCATATAAAGTATAACACTTCGTTCTCTCCAATCATAATTCTTCGATGTACCTAGACGAATTCGACGTTGATAAGCACGACGTTGTAAACCAAATATTAATGTTATATTTGTTGATACAATCAATATTGGCAAGACTAAATTATTTAAACCAATATTTTCAATAAATAATAGATTCGTCAATGAAAATTTATAACCATATATATTATAATCTGCATTATCACATGAAAATAATATGACTTGATTAAATAATTTAAAAAAACAGTATGATACATTATATGGATAAAAAAGAAATGGATGATCATAAATAATAACCAATAAAACAATAATTAGTATTATGATGCATGCACGCCGTCTTGTTATGAAACAACGTCGATCTATTGTCCAAACTTTTAAGTTACGTTCGATGCCTAACACAATTAAAATACACATGATCTGATTGTACGAATAAACTCTTGAAAATTATCCTCACGATATTCGTCTCATGTCTTCATGTACTAGACAGGTGCGTTTTCTAAAGTTTACGCTTTTAGATACATCCAAATAGTTCAAGAGTATTCATAAATTGATATTCATGTTTATCATTCGACACGAAATATCTTTAAGTGAAACTTTTAATATTCGATGTATTTCGATTCTCTATAATTGTTTATCATACATATCATGTTTAGAGATATTCTCTCTCTCTCTCTCTCTCTGTGTCATATTTTTCGACAGTCTCAATGCATACTACGCGATTCAAAGGAAAACGTTCTTCTTACCAAGTGCACAAAGACATGCGTACGATGTATTTTCACTCGTCATTGTTAAAAACCATGTTATTGAACAAACAAAATACGGTTGTTGAATGTAGAAAAATATAATATGTACAAAATATTCTGCAATTAATTTAACAATATCAGCGATTGATAAAGCTATTATAAATACAGCATATGGAGTATTAAAGAGTGATTTTGAACGACAAAAAATCAGACATAAACAAAGATTAAGTATAGTACCAATTATTGCTAACAAGCCACCAAAAATGAAAAATGACGTGATTACATTGACATTAGCCCTGTCATGACATGATGAATTCATAATATAAATGAAAAAGTTCTTCTATGATAAAAGAAAACAGAATTTCATCTATGTAATACATACATGGAAAGAGAATGAGATAATGTCAAAGGTTTTTTCTTTCTTGCTGCCACCACACAAGCAGTATAATCAGAGATCATAGATAAAAATTAAGATTTTGTCTCGTAAAGTCAATTAGCTCATTAATATCAATACTTACATTGACAAAATGTTAATCTTAGAATAGTTATTAAAAAATAAAATATTTGGTTTTAAACCGAGAAAAACATTTCTACACGTTTTTTAGATTAGTATTCATGGAGAAATTACTTGCCAATCGAATTTATGATTATTAGACAAGAAAAAGAAATGATAAGCATATGTTAGAATATTTCTATTGTTTTGATGAATTATGATTGAATGCCATACTTTGAAATGCGCATATTTTTATAATATATTTTCGAGAACATGAAATTAGTTTTTTTTGAGAATCAGAAAAAAAAAATGTAAAAATCTTAATTATGATATGTATATGTGAGTGAAACGTTTTTTTTCTAGTTGAATAATTTCAAAATATTCGTTAAAGGATGAGGCCAAGTAATACTACTAAATGACAACGGTTCTTTATTACTGATAACTATGATCTAGAATTATTTCAAATGACTATGATATGATGAAACCATGTAAAATAATATCAAAACTTTTTAGCCATGAACTTTAGATAGTAGTTGACATGTTCACTGTGAAAGTAATTGAAGGGTCAATTTTTTTTTAATCATTTGAAATATCTCTGGGACAAGACTTGCAACAATATGGTTTTATTTGAAGTAGTATATTCTCTTTTGATCTCGTAGAATCAATATTTACAACGTAGAATTCAACAAAAATCAGCATATTTACCTAACCTGTAAGTGTCATAGATTTGATACAGAATAAAAATTTCTCTCTGACTACTGAACAATTGTAATTGGAAATTGTTCAATCATTCTTTGATAAATGTAGATATATCGAAAATAATGTCGTCAAGTGAGAAAAAGTTTGAAGCAATAGTAGGTTAGTGATAAGCATATTGTCTATATATCTAGGAAACATCAGCTACGATTGTTATGGAAAAGCAATTCTTACATTTGAGAGATTAACTCTGGTACAAAAAAAAACGTAAGAAATAGATATTAGTCAGTGTCTTCTGTCATTTTGATCGTCTCATCCGATGGGACTCGAACGGAGAGATTCAATTATGTTTACATTAAGTTTCCATTGAGAATACACTATTAATCGACAATGGAAAATATTAATTGGATTCAGACATAAAATTGAATCGGTAAGAGAATGACGATAGATATTTCATTGTTGTCTTTCATGTCATACAGACAAAAAACTTTAGATTGTATCGGTGTTGCCTTATAAAAAAGTCATATATTGATTTCTATTGAGAATTAAGAGAAAGATGATTCGATGATGTCGCAATCATGACAAAAAACAATGAATAAGCTATAGTCTGATGTTTTATGTGTTCATATGTCCAAATGAATATTTTTCAAATTTATTGAATCGAGATACTTACTTATGTTATCGGTTAATCAAGATGCTGTCTATATTGTTCTGTAGTGTAAGATTTTCATCTGTGGAAGTCAGTATTGTTTAATGAAATAAGACATAACTCGCCAATTTTTTCAATATATTCATTGACTTTGCTATTAATCTAGGAAGAATCTTGTCTTTTACTCTATTCAATTTTTATGTGTAAATGATTGATCTATTGTCAAGTCTACTATGTTGATGATGTCGTCTTGTATAAGGCCAACAATCAACTATGCGTCGAATCTCTAATGAGTTTTAAAAGAAAAAAGCATGTTTCTCATGCATTTCGTACAGTATCAGAAAACTGTTCATGTTTTTATATTTTCGAATTGACTTCGAAGAATAAATTTTAAAATTTTGTTTTCGTTAGAAATACGATCGGTCTTGATCTGAACATACATATATCTCGTTTAGATAAATACAATTGAAATTATGTCATACTATTGCAAAATATTTTCTGTTGTATAGATTTCTTGATTTATTTTTAATGATCGAACAACTTTCCCATCTTCCTATGTGTATTGAACTAATTCGATTCAATTAACCAACGATTGCGAGCGATGAATTCTACAACAATGAATCCGTATATGTTTAAATAGTCAACCATTGACTAAAATATTGATGCTGCATATGTTCAATTACATATTGTAGGATGTTCAAATTTTATGAAAGAACATTGTAGTCTGAATCTTCGGAAGTCAATCGATTTACACGTTTCTAGTCGTCAAATACCAATGAAATATTGACTTGTATGAATAACTCTCGTGAACACAAGACTTTATTTTCTTTCCTGTTAAAACAATGAAATGCCGCGAAGGGTATTTTTAATCTTATTATTTGTTGATAAGAATGTTGACTTATCCATCAAGGAAGAAAAACAATCAAGGACCGAATCAATCTAGGAACATTGTTTATGAATACGGCTATGGTAATGGACTAAATCAGACAACTGTCGTTTTCTTATGCTAATAAATCTTGATCACCAATATATATATATATATATATTTATTTATTTTTCTTACGATAGTTACGTTTTGAATATGAAACTGAGTAACTGTTCATGGACAAGATTTGATGTGTGATTCTGGAAAGATATTCATCAAAAGACGATTGATAAGAAATAACTTAATTGAGAGAAGATTTCACAGAAATTTAATATTGAGAACATAAAGATGTTTGTCGATGACGAAATATTTATAGATATCCGTTTATAAAATTAAATCTTAATTCAATTAGCTTAAATTTGATGTTCAATGTTCTTTATCACTGTTCGGTTCTTCGAAATTAAACCTCGATGGCAAACGATTTATTCTACAATATAATCAAAGTACTCTTCATAACTGCTCGGCTCGAAACTTGTGTTCAAGTGTAGACTGAATAGGTTAG
Source organism: Rotaria macrura (assembly GCA_900239685.1). NCBI lineage: Eukaryota > Metazoa > Rotifera > Eurotatoria > Philodinida > Philodinidae > Rotaria > Rotaria macrura. The sequence continues at coordinate 115,585 of OENT01000199.1, forward strand.
GTGGAATTCGAGTATACTCTTACAGTTACACTCGATCGACAATCAATTAGATCTTGATACACTATTTCGATAGAGTCAAACACTTTACAATCGCTTTTAATATGTCAGTTTGATTTCAATTGATCGAGAATTTAGTTCTATGCAAAACTGTTGAATTTTTCTTCTCATGAACGTATTCCATAAGATATCAAACGATTTCTGTCAATCTACACGTAAGAAAATCGATGTCAATAGAGCAACTACTAAAGAAAAACGATATGAAAAATTTATTACTCTATGGGACAATGACCTTGCCAAGATCCTCAGCTACCTTATTAGGGACAAAAAAACTTAACTTAAATATAGGAATGTATTTTTTTGAAAAATAAAGATTGTGTAAGCTAAGCTTATACTAGGAACGTGACCTTCTCATAGATTCTTGTACGATCAAATGCAAAATTCGATGTAGACTATTTTGAGCTTTACTTCGACACTAAATATGTCCTTGAAAGTGAAAGTAAGCAGTTTCGTAGAAAATTGAATTCTCTATTGAATCGTGTTCGGAGTGACACTTAACAATCATTGTTAAATGTTTGAAAGGCTCAAACTAGAAAATAGTCATTTATTATCGAACACGCGGCATACTAAAAATAGGTTCTTTTCAATAATACATCAACTACAAATGTTGATAATCGTATATGAACAGGGAACGAAGAAAAAAAAATTGGCGTATAAAAACAATTTAATATCCACTGATTAATGATTAAGATCTTGGCGTAACAATTTCGTACGTAGAATTAGTTAAATTTATCGTATTTAATTAGCAGGTAGACACCAAACGATCACTGGAGCACTAGTCTTGTTTATGAAGATGATGCATCATCTCTTTTGTTTTTGTTTTTTTCGTATTCATAGAACATCTACCGAGTACCGATGAACACATAAAAATGCAGATCCACAATGGACAACCGTTTCATACGATAATCAAACCAGTCCCTATTACTTTTAATCTGCTATCGAACAATGAATTTGATAAATCTAACAAAATATATACAGTTAAATTCTTGGTCTATGTTTAAGAGAGTTGTGAACATGTACATTCTAACAGTGATCAAAATATAGATAGTGAAAAAAATTCATATTGTGTCATTCTTTTACACTTTGCAGCGGTAAATGATAAATCATCTAAGTATTCTATAGTATTTATAGTACCATCATAATATCGTTCATCAAGATTATCTATACGACGTTGAATAGCAATTGTTTTCGCTTATTTCGGACAAACCGCTAAACCTGCAGTAAATTGAACACATGTATGATGACACCAGGTATTATTCATCACTATTACGACAGGTTAAAATTCCATACTAGTAGAATTCTAAGAAAATTCATCCATGTACCGGAGACATTACTTTTGAAAATATTTATTCAACACACCAAAATATGTACAAGAAAAGTTCGATAGTCTATCACTGAGTTTATTATAATGATTATTATCAAATTGAATGTATTCTGTTTTATTTTTGTTTCATCGTTTTGTAAATGAAAATTTTTTTATTGAAAGAAAAATAATAGTTCGAAATGAAAAAGAAAAATGATTACAATTATGTTCGTAAAATGATCGCTTTTTGTGTATTAAAACTTCTTTCTTTTATTGTGATTAGTATTAGTGCAAAATGATAATAAACAATGACTATGAAAATTATTCAACGAAATTTATTTTCCATATTTTCTTTTTTGAATTTTTATCTTAAATTTAAATAGGAAAAACAAAGAATAGAAAGTGTTGGGTAGATGTTCTCCGAAATATTGAAGTTTTACTTTCTCAAATAAAATGATAGCTTTTTCAATTATCTAATTAGAACTGTCAATGTATGTTTTTTGTTTCTTTTATAAAACTCACTTCATACATTTATTCTATTTCGAAGTTTCACGTTGATTATTTTTTTTTTCGATATTTAATCACTGTATCGTTTGTAATATTTGGAAGGAAATCGGTTTTTGCGCGATGTAAATTACTGTATCCAATAATGAACGTTTACATGCATGTTTCTATATAGTTTTGTTTTCACAACGACTAAATAACAAAGTAAAAATAAGTTTTGTTGAATAAGTATTCAATAGTCACTGTAGATTTTCTATCGCTATGTATGTATATCAATTTACAATAAAGCAAATAATATGTTAAATTATGACCATGCTTCCCATTCATCATCGAATTCGTTTTTAGTTTTATTGGCTGATGATGAAGTTACTAGTGTTGTTGCTGTTGGCGATGAATTTTCTGAAGTAATTGTTTCTTCTGAATGAGCTAATGGTTCTTCAGCAGGTTTCGCTGGTACAGATGATGAAGAAGGATCTACTTCATCAAATTCACGTTCCCAACTGTCACCTGAGACTGTAGTTACAAAACGATGACTATTTTCTGTCTTTCCTTTCATTCCTCAATACTCACCTGTATCACTTTCTTTTCGTTGAGTTTGTTTTTCTTCGACATTTGTTGTTAGTGGTACTATGGATGGTTCTTCGATAGGCGGAATTTCTAAATTTGTTTCTTGTGGTTTCTGTTCGACAGGCAAAGTTTCTTGTTTGGTAGATTCTTGAATGATATCCGATGATTTTTGTGGCCATTCATCATCTATTGATAAGAATATCTATGAAATATATATATCTTTGTTTCTTTGAAATAATTATTACCGGGTTCATCCCAATCATCTTCAGTGTTCTTTCCATCGTTATCATTGTTTTCTGAACAAATTTCATGTGCACGCCGTAATAATTGCGTTCGACGTGCTTCTTCTTCTTCAACAAGATGCAATCGATAATAATATCGAGACCAAAAGTTACCATGTGTTGTTTGTGCTGGTACCAGACGTGCGTAAAATGAACGAACGTGTGGAGCATCAATTAATAATTGTGCTATATCTCCTTTACGTGTGTCAACATTAAAACTTGTTGTTTCACGCCATGTATCATAGGCTTCGTGTGGAATTGGTTCTGTCAAATATGTTGATTCATCGTCCTGTATTCGAGCTACTTCGCTCTAAATTCAAAAATTAGACGTTTCATTAAAGAAATTTCATGAAATAAATTGTATGAATGAGTGTGTTAGAATAATTATTAGAAGACTTAGGGCAGCCATGGCTAATGGGTGTAACACATCCTCTTTCAAGAATAGTACTACACATCTATCGAAGTAGGTCAGTTTCAATCGAATGACTCAATAGTAACATAAAAAAGTTCAAAAGTCAACCAAATAAGCAGTGTGACATGAGATATGCGGAGGTGAAGATATGATATCAACGACGGTTGAAGGTTATTTTAAAACTAAAACGGAATACTGAATTCGAGGTTATTTTCTATCCCTAAGAATTTTTCAATTGAAAATTCAGTGAGTTCAAATGAAGCAGAGGAAGTAACATACACAAAACTACATAAATCTGAAGTAATTTCTATCCAGAAGTAAAGTGCTTTGATCGATGCCTTAGGTTTGTAGCAAGAAATAAGAAGAAAAAATGATTTTCTTTGAAGAATACTGAAAAGATTTTTTTTTATTAATAGTAGATTAGTAAAGTTTTTCTATCTATGATGTGTCAGACTTTGAAAGAGAGAAATGGAATCATATGCACCAGTTCGTTTTTGCTTAGATTTAATATAACATAGCTTGCAGCAATAATGTTAAAAGAATGTTGAAAAACACTTTAATGTATTCAATGACAAAAAAGGAACTGCTCTGTTTTGAAATAGACTATCATTTTATCATAGTTACGCATAGAAAGGGAGGAAAGAGTATGCCATCATTATTCTACTTCATTTTTGTATGAGGACATTTAATATATTCTTGTTTTTACTAATGTTAAAGGCATGATGACATCAAGAAAATCTTCTAAAAATATATTTATGTTTGCGCACCGTTTATTAGTAACTTTATAGAAATAGGAAAAGAAAAAGAATTATATCCATAAATTTTGTCTCCCCGAATCGGTTTTAATCTTCAGTTTTTATTTCAATAATTAATGATTTTCAATTAATTTTTAATTGTCTATAATCTCTAGTAATCTATTTTTTTAATTAATTTTATTTCATGACATAACTCTATAATAGAAGCAACTTCAGACGTCCTTACATAAGAACAAGTGACATAGAGTACACCGAATCGAACTTTCAATTTAAATCACGTTTCAATTAACTCCTAAGATATTTTTCTGATCTTCAGGAAGACAATGTCTCCTATGACATTCCGTTTCATCCTTCTTCCTAGTCACGATCGATTAGACGAATCACTTTTAGATTTCTAATCGTCGGTTCCACACTGAGATCGGAATAGTACGTAAGTTTTAGTGCCTCGCATGACCGATTTTTTTGTAATTAACCAATTCAAAAAATTCAATTTATAAATCTATCAGTCGATCTATTTTTGTCATTTTTTAATAATGATCGATAAACTCGAACCATTCCGATTTAGACATGATTTTGTTTTCGTTTCATCTATAGAAAAATAGAATTCATTTACATGAATACGATCCAATGATGGTTTTGCTTGCATAAATTTTTCGTTATCATTATCGGTTTTCACAGCATCACTTATTTTTGATACGAATCGACTGATTCCAAGATCTCCAACCTAAATCAATTAGTTTCATAATATGCATAATGAGTTCAAGTCATGAAATCTTACTTCTTGATTTGTTATTTTTGTTATATAAGTTTCGGTATCACTTTTAACTGTTGTCGTAAATTCTGCTAAGTCTCTACGTACAAAATCTAATGCATTAACAGACTAAAAGCAAAAAGAATGAACAATAAGTTTCTCTGACATCGCATAGAATATTCTATTACTTTATCACGAACGGATTGAATAGTTGATGTGAACCAACTAGACATATTTTTAAATATCTAGAAAACGAACAATAGAAGAATCAAATCAAAAAGTAATGCTTCGTTTTCTTTTGTAAAATCGAAAGCAATAGGAAAAATAAGTTCTACCTACTGCACTGTGTCAATAAATAAAAATAGTATCTCATTTCGTATAGACATTTGTTGAGTAAAAAGGTAGGTTATAAATCAAACCGTAATAATATCTAAATCAATTAATCATCACAACGAGCGCCTTTACTAATACAAGCAACTATGTTCGATATGTTTCGTGCTGTAACAACTATAAATATAGAAAAATCAAATACTATTATTAATAGATTTACTATTAATTGCCATTTAAATCGACCGAGATGACTTGACCATAATGTTATCGTACCATATATTGAAGGAAATATTATCAAAAGAGTTGTTGATACTGAAGCACAGTCTTCATTGAAAAAAAGAAGGGAGACAAGTTGAAAAACTAGTAGTAGTTCTTTTTTTCTTTAGACTATTTTACGTAATGAAATAACTAGACCAATATTTGGAATCAATGCTGGAATAGTAACTAGAATAAAAAGAAATATATCTTCAAGTAAAAAGTCATTTCGAGTATATTTATCAAAACGAAGTAGAAATAAGCAAAGAATGCCATGCTTGTTTATAGTAAATCTACATACAGTCAAAATGCGTACAACAATCCAAGAAAATAATATTAACAATATTGTCGAATTCCACTCCGTTCAATTCTCGTTCGAATTCTAATTGATTAAATGTGTAGATTTTTGAAGATCATAAGATATCGACAAAATCAAGTTTTCAAAGTTTGATTCGTGTTCAATTTTTACCACACTACAAAAATGAAAATCGAATGTTTCGAAGAACATCTATCTCAATCCAGTAAATCCGTTATTAGAATTAAGCTAGTATAATTGTGTTGTTCGCATGAGGAAACAAATATACGAACAACGGACATGTTCTAAGAATCACTTACTCATTTTAATTAATAGTTTAAATACATGTAAGTTTATTTATTGATACACTAAATAATATCAGTAGGTGATATCTGTAGTCATTCCATCGTATGAGATCACATCATATCCGATTTCGATCATATTTCTCTATGAAAATCTTCATTCACATTATTTTACTTCTATAGAATAGGTTTAGTTTTTTTAAATATTGAGAACGATGTTAATTCGAAATTGTCATGTTTAAACATGTACAATCCATTGTCAAAGTCATCGTGTGTATGTCTGTAATCCTATACACTGTGAATAAAAATTCCTTGAGATAAAGTTCAATGTAAACGAAATANAATAAGTTATATAAGAAAATCATGTTCAAATTTTGTTTTTGTTTCATCATCATATACGCGACCAAAGAAGTATAGATGGTAAATCAAATTGAAGATTATATTTTAAAAATACTGCTATAGGATAGATCATTTTTGTAAATTAATACAATCTATTTCAATAACTAAGTTAAATACAAGCGTCTATAATTATCTATACGTATGTTTGTAAAAATAATCGAATCGAATGCATTCGAACCATATCGAATTTATCCTTTTATTGTTTAAAAAATGAATTACTAAAACTATATTCCTTCGAATACATACATAGCCGATGCGAAACAAAAATGACCAATCGGATGCATTCTTTATTAGTGGTAATTCGTCAAGAGGCAAATACGGGCGTACTACACATTGCATTATAATACATAAGCCTACAATAACGATGAATCATATATTTCCTTAGGAATGAAATATTCCAACTGATTATAAATGACTATAGGAATTAGGTGAGGATGAATGAATTATATATAGTCTGAAAAGAATATTTACACGTCATCATCGTTGTTTTTACGCAGTTATAATAAATAGCAAGTTTTTTCTTCTTTTCATTAGATCGTTTTTCAAGTAGTTAGATGCTATGAGAAGTTTTTTTCCTCCTTTCTTTTGCTAATATTCTTCATAAGATTTCAACGAAAAAAAAAGTAAAACGTTCCTACATGAATAGATCTTAATCGATAGTGCGCAACATTAGTGAAAGAATCAAAATGTTTAAATGTCTCCATTCGGAAGATGCACGATGGATGGTAAGTATTAAAAATACTTGAGTCATGAAATCAAAACAGATATTTGTTTCTTCGACGAAACTTTCCAAAGATTTTTACGATATTCTTTACATTAAAATATCAATCTAGATTCTGATCTAAATATATAAACAAGATATCAATTTAGGCAATAGATTAATTAAAAATAATTTTCAATAGAAAAATTCCGACGGGTATGATCATTAATGAGATTAGTTTTCTTTTTATTATAATGTTATTTGATCTTGTTACCGCGTGTTCTTGATTGCGGACGTTTTTTCTTAATTAGAGAAAAAATATTCACAACGTAGAAACAGAGGGGAGGGGAGAGACAATAATAGTCCCAGAATGGAAAATGTCCGTAACATAGAATCCCAAGGGGACGATAGAAGAAAGTGTCCGCATTATGGAAACAAACAAAATTTAAATTTAAACACGATTCAATGAGATAGCTCTATTAAACAATATCAACTTTTTCAAGCTGGTCTAAAATTGTTCGCCACATGTCATTCTGATGGATGCTCCAGGTCATTTTATAAGCATGTATTGTATTTATGAGCCTTGATAAGATAAATCCAAGAGTCACCGGAATCTATTATGGTTCGAGTTAAGCAAGAAGAGACTCAACAACGAATAACAAGCCGTAGAATAGTCAAGTCAGTAAGAAATGATAACAATTTATAATTCAAGCCAAGGAAGAATATTTAAATGGTATTTAGGGTTTCAGTGTTCGTCTAAAGAGATTAAGACCAACTTGTTATCGATATATAAAGTTATTCGATACCACTGACAAAGATGATCTTGATTATGATCCTGCCAAAAGTTAGATGCTCAAATATTTATCATAAATGATTTTTCTTTTCATCTCATAAATCTTGTCTTGCGTCTGTATTGCGGACACTTTCTCCTCTCTCCAACCCCCCCCCCCCAGATTCTGCTTTTGGACATTATCAATTTTGCGACTACTTTTGCCTCTTCTTCTACATTGCGGGCATTCTTTTTTAATTGGAGGAATAAAATGTCCGCAATCAAGCTTTAGCACTTGTTTCTCTGTACTTTTTAAGGCAATGGTAAGAAAAATTTTTCACATCATATTTGTTTGTCTACATTTAAAAAAAAGTATCGATCATCAATTCAGATTGGGCATTGGATAGACAGTAGATTTTCTTTTTCATTCAATGAATGACAGAACTAGATTTAATCTTCATAGTAAAACTTCCATACAGTAGACACGAATGTACTTTTTATGTTTTATAGAAAGCATTTTTTCGCAAGTATAAAAAGATGATGGAATATAGTTTTTTCGACTTTTCATTAGAAATTTGAGTACATTACATATTCAGAGAATAAATAATCAAATTACTCGATATTTTGATGAATCTGATTTGTTTTTTCTTGTGCTTCTTCATGCATAAGAGACGAGCTTGTAAAAAAAACCCGATGTCTGTTTTTAGTATGAAATTTGAACTATCATCTTAAAAACATTCCTCCTGAAACACAATAACTAACACGAACGTTTATTTTTAGTAACGTTCTAGTCTGCATTCATCTACGTGACACTATGATTTAGAGTGTACTTCATGAAAAAATAATGCTCTGTTAACTATTAAAGCTACTTTTCATAATAAAATCAGATTGATAAACAAGACATTTTTTTTTTGTGAAATCTATCCCAAGTCGAATGTATGATACATAAGTTTACGATTATTGTCAGAGTATTAAGAAATGTTGTATGTAAGAAAAAATACTTTTCATTCTATAGACTATCTATCATAATTTCATTTACCTCCAATGCTAATAATATATTAGCAGTAAGTGAGAATAGTGTAAGAAATTTGAAACTTTTTATCATTGAAAATCTAATAATAAATATATAAGCATGATCAATTGATAGATTTGTATTGATGGACTATGAATTAAATAGTAATGAAAAACTTGCCGGTACAAAGAAACAAAATAAGCCAAGTTGAATTAGAATAATAAAACCGTCGATAATGAATCTGATTTATAAAAATAGATTTATCTTATTTTAATATGGAGTAAAATCTTCTTGTCGGTTATGTTTTAATTACTTTCTTAATTTTGCATACTGTTGAGTGAAATTCCATCGGTATGTTTCTAATTTATATCGAATTGTATCATCTTGACATACTAGAAGAGAAAATAAAATAGATAAGTATCGTTTTTGTTCGTTGGCATAAATTTTCATAGTTAAATATTCACTGATATCGATAGTATTTATGGCATCAAAGTAATTGATGCATGCAATAAATTGTCATACCGCCCATGATCCAAAAAGTAATAGGACCAAACTAACGAATAAATCATTGAAGGACACATAATTCAATAAAACATTTCTAAGAAATATATAGATAGATGGTGATTGTTGAATTTACTGTCATATGAATTTATTTACGTTGTTCAATCATCGATAAATGACGTAGCAAATAAATGGAACCTGAATATAACATAAGAGAATTTAAACAAATTGTTCAATCGTATGAACATCTCATTTTAAAATACTATTAAAATAATGAAGATTCTTATTCTTTTGTCTATTTCGTATTTAACAACTTTGAATGAAAAATCCTCAAGTGAAGATTCATTCATTCATTCAGTAGAAATACTTTAAGAGAAGAAATATAGTAGCTAACGAAGAATGATGAAACAATTACTTCAAGATATGTATTAAGCATACTTGAGACATTAATTTTAATGAATGTACTTATTAAAAATATTTTGCATGGAATGTATTCATTTGAGATTTGTTCTAAAGGAGAATTCCTAACTTTAGCGAATGTTTCCATTTTCTTGTTTATAATAAAAAATAGTCTTATTCAATTCTCGATGGAAACGAAGACGATCAATAATTTTTTTTCTATAGAAAGTTCTTAAGTTTTTGTTGAGAGTATCTCAAATTGTGTAATTCTTATAGTATCTTATGATTTTTGATGAGATCGAAATCGTCTTTTTCCTTTCCATTTATATTCTCTCACAAAATGAAACCTGCTATCAACCAAATTTCTATTGTAAAAGGTAATGTTCATTTAGAGTATATTTCCAGTATGATATTATATCTATTTTGATTTTAGAAGAAATGTTAGACAAACATCTAGGATACAATCAAGATTTTATTGAGGATGTATCGTTTTCTTGGAGAGAACTATCTCGAAATTACAAGAGTACCGATAATTGTATTAGATGAATCATTCAAACAATGACTAGGTACTTGTCCTATTTGATGATTGTTATAAAAGATTGTTTTTCCTCAGACAAAAGGAAAAAAGCTTATTTTCTTACTAATGATAAATATAAGTAGAACAACAATGAGAGTCATATATTTGTTATTCTATAAAAGCAAATTAGTACCTTGAGAAAAAACATTTTCAAAGATGAAACAAAACATGTAGGACACTTGATAAGAATTTACACGTAATTAAAAATAAATAGATCAACAAGTAAACTTTTTTGTAGCTCAGTAGATTTTCATGATTATTTCTCCATATGAACAGAATCGTACGAAATTATAACATTCAAATACTACTAAATGTTCTTGACTAACATCATATATCTACAATGACAGATTGTAATCAAAGAGATGTATATAAAAATCAACTCGAAACATTTTTATGAACTTGTTGGTGTCAGGTTTATGCTGTAAAGTCTCGAGAGAAATAGAGTATTTCAATATGTTTTATTCATGTTCTAGGACACAGACAGCAGTTGTTGCAATTCATTCAAATTTATTCCGTAGAAATCATTGGAAACCATGCAATGTTTAATTTTGTTGTTTAAATACATGTATGATATTTACGTACAGCTTCATTCTGATTATTTTCGACGACATGTAATCTAATGGAACCTGAAATATCATCAAAATTCTGAGAAGATCCGAATATTACTATTTTTCATAATCGACATATTACTTGTTAGCGTTGATGTTTGAACATCTATTTGAGACTACTAACACTTTTACTTGACTGTCACATGGTGTTTGAATAGTAGGGTGTTCGTTATTGATAATTACAAAATAAAAGAAACGTATACCTTCATCACGTTGACTAATAGTACTCAACTCAATAACGAATCATAGAGTGAACCAATGAAAAAATTCTTTGAAACCTCCTGTCAAACATGACTTCAACATTGATTGTAGCACCCTCATTTCTATCAGACGAATCCATATCGTTCTTCACATGTGAATAATGTAATTGTTATTTATAGTTGTTCTCTTGAAGATAATTATTCATTCTTGAAAACAGAGAAGGAGAAACTTTTTATATTTAATTTCTCATGTGAATAAGTCTTCTCCTTTTTTTTTGCCTGATATTTTGTTTTCAACCATAATCATGCCTAAGAAACCGATCGATGCAAACAAACCTCGTGGTCCAATAACTGCTTATGCGTTATTTGTACGAACATGTCGTGATGAATTACGACGGAAATATCCTCATTTATCAGTTGATTACAATGTTATTGCTAAAAAATGTTCTGAACGTTGGAAATCAATGAGTGATAATGAGAAGAAACGTTTCAATGACATAGCTGATTTACAACGTAAACGTTATAGAGAAGAACTTGCTATCTATCAACAAGAACAATTAGTTAAGCAGCAACAACAGCCGCCAACATCATCCATATTACATCCAACGACGTCAACACAGTTTCTTTTCGATTCAGCTCAACAACAACATCATACGAATGTTAATATACAAAAAAAGTCAATAAAGAAACGTGAACGAAAATTCAAAGATCCTCTTGCGCCGAAGAAACCGCTATCAGCCTATTTTCTATTTTGTGCTGATGAACGACCAAAAATTCTCGGTTTACAACCAGGTAAATATTTTTCTTGTCTAGGCAGTTGTATATGGTGATTGATAATTTTAAAGATGAATGCAATACAAGTTGTTTCCTATGCTATTCAACAAGATCTCTAGTCGTAACTGATAATAGACATTAATTCTAGTTTTCGTTAGAGAGAACATGGTAAGATAATATTTTCAATTGTTGACATTCGATAGAGATGTTTTAGTATGCCTGTAGATATGAGTGATAAGACTATTCACATTGTTTATTCATAACAATTTTCATGTCCTTCTATTTAAAGAGAGAAATTATAATTTCATATACTCGATACATCAATCCATGAAGCCTAAAAATGACTCTGTCAAATACTGATAGATTGAAAACTTAATCGAAAATGAATTTAAATCAATAGCGAGTCGATTTTTACTTGTTAACATTTCGGTTGTTTTTTTATTTCTTTTCGATGAATCATACGAAGTAGGAGAGACTTTGAGCAGTTAATAAAAATAACGTATGTCAATATAATAATCGTCTTGACAGATTAAAGTACGATAAGATTGATGGGAACAGAAAAAATAATTCTTGTGATCAACTTCGAACCTTCATCTATTTACTTTCTACTAAACGATTCTATCGAGGTAAAACGTAAGTCTGACTTGTCTTACAATTGTTGAACATCTATTTAAGAAAATTTATTTATTGAACTTTTCAATGTCATGACACGATCGTAAATAAACATTGAAAATACATTTTGAATTCAATTAAATGTTTTGCAGAATCACTTTCATGTCTTGATAAAAACATTGAAAGAGCGACAAAATTTCGATTGAAGAAAATAGTGAGACGATTATGAAAAAATGAAATTCTCACGAGTACATTTAATATTTGACGTTGATTTCAAGAGTTCTATTTATTTTCGTTTACGATTATATTGCGTCAATAAATAACTCTAAACATAGTCAGTTGATTTATCAAAAATATTATCATAGAAACTAGAGACTCGCATCTTTTTTTCTACTCTGAATAATTTCAATTGATTTCTACATATTTTTTTTTTGATGATTTTATCGAAAATAGAAATTCATATCACATTACTATACTTCAATTATGATAAGAAAATATATTGTTATCAAATCGACAAAGTCATAATTCATTCATATTAACATTATAAATACTTCGGTCGATTAACATTGCGTCACATTCCATAGATTATGCGTTGAAATTTAACATCTATATATCGTAGTAGAATCTATAAGAGAAAAGCAAGTCGATTGATTTATAAGAATGAATCTAAACATGATATTTCATAAGTATTCTTTTCTACAAATTAGATGCATAGAAAAAGAAAATTATGTGTTCTTGTGAATCGAACAACTTCCCGTTTTTGGATCATCGTACGATGGCTTTATTGAAATTAACTAAGGTGTATAATTTGACTTGATTGAATCTATGATGAATGCTTATTATTCAAATGAGTTAATGTATTAGGTAGAAATAATAATTCTTAAATATACCATTCAATTTATAAGTAGAATTTAATAAAATATTTTAAGTTTTCATAAATTTTGAAGAGTCAAACAGTATGTAAAATTATTGTTCGGACATGTTTATTTTCATTCTTTTTTCCTGCTTCCCTAAATATTAGAAAGAGTCTAAAAAATTATTCTAGTAGAGAAAATTGTTTCCGACAAGAATATAAAGGAATAAAAGTTATACTCGCTTTTCTAATGATATGGTCTCCAGAAAAACAAAACTCTAAATTTTCCGAACCTCGAACATGCAAACATAACTTTGGTTAGATTATATAAAAGCCTAAAGCAAAAAATCTTCTACATAAAGGAGACATCTGCGAGGTCTCGCGACATTTATCGGTTGATATAGAACACCTTAATTTTACGCCAGAATTTGGTTGTTTCTTACAAAACGATATAAAAAGGACTATTGGGGCTTTCGCAAGACCCCTCTTACTCAGCCAAAATATGTCGCAGAGACCTTGCAGACGTCTCGGTCTGTAGAAGATTGTTTGCTAAATGCTTTTATATAATCTAAATAAAGTTATATTTGCATGTCCGAAGTTCGAAAAATTTAGGGTTGTTTTTCTGGATTCCCCATCGTTCGAAATGCAAGTATAATTATTTATTCCCTTGTAATCTTGTCGGAATCAATTTTCTATACTGAAATCACGTGTTTGTTTCTTTCTAACTTTTAAGGAAGCGGGAAAAAAAGAACAAAAATAAACGCCTTTGAATACTTATTTTACATACTGAAGAACGTACATGTCGTTTTTGTTTGTAGGATGAAATTAAATTTTTTCTTTCTGTTCTCTTATGAAATTTATGTTTTATTTTCATTCAAACTTAATATGCGTAAGTAGAAAAATAATATATTCAGTTGAGTTAGTTTTTATTTTCACATTTAATTATTAATATGGCAGAATGACGTTCATTTATTATTGTCGAAAGTTCTTTTTTCCTTTCATAATCAACTACAATCACACGGAAATCATGATTTACACTTGTCAATCATCGATATCTTTTGAGATTTAATTTAATAATGAGTCATTCAAAATTAAATACTATATTTCATTATATGTATATAAACAAAACACGAGCAGCACCATCATTTCTTAATTATGCAGTTGTTGAGAAAATTCTTCAGGTGAGTATGTATGGATTTAGTCTGTCGCAGTGATTAATGTCGGTATGATCTGTAGTTGTTTCTTTCTCTATGTTGAGTGCAAGACGGCGTTGTTTTTTTCTTTCCTTTCACTTTATGATTGTAAGAGTGTCTTATTGTATTCAATTTAATCATCATGAAGTCTAGGTCATATTGATATTTTTTCTATTTAAAATTCGAGAAAAAGAATTCATCTGGTATTCAAATGGAAATTTTTATAAAATACGCGTCAAAATAAATTTTTTCTACTTGTTTTTGAACATTTTCTTTTCTATGTTTATGATATGAAGCGTGAGATTGACCTTCGGAAGTGCATTTTTCTATTATATATATATATATATATATATATAAGTTCAACCTTGAACCCATCTAATCAACTCTCCAAGGTTATATAATATTTTATTTGTCTAACTCACTTACGATGATTAAAACTAAAGATACATTAATGTCATCATTGAGAAAGGTCGATAGTTAATAGCATACAATAATTATTGTATTCATTTGAGCTGTTATTTATTTTTCATCAGTTCATTGTAGATGATTGAAACTATGTTCTTGTGATTTCAATAGTTTTATGTGTTTTAAAGACATTCAAATCTATAGATCAATAATTTATTATTTTTGTTGTACATAGGTATGTTAGTCAGTGAAGTTGCTCGCGAACTTGGTGTTCGTTGGAAACAGACAGCTGTTGAATTAAAGACAAAATATGAACAAGCGGCATGTGAAAAGAAAAGTGTTTATCAAACTGAAATGGCGTTGTACAAAAATCAATCATCAAGTGGTTCATCGCCACCAGAAACTCCACAAAGTCCACATACACCAAATGAATTTCATTCAACATTATCTACCATGCCTATACAACATTCAACACAAATACAATTTGATAATAATGATTCAAATGAGAATCCAACGGAATTCAACATGATAACAAACATAAACGATGATTAATTCTCTCAGGAATCGAAGGATATTCTATTTTTGTTTTTTTTTCTTTGTTTCTATCGTCTTCGTCTTCTTATTGTTTTGTCTTTATTTTTCATTCAGATATCTATTCTGGTGCTTTATGTATAAACGAAAACATAACTAAAGAACTAAGTCAGAATAGATGAAGTTGAATGTATTTTGAATTCTTTCTAGATATCATGCATTCGAATTCATCGATGAGTAATTGTTATTAAAAATGTTTGGTACAACGTCGTCAACATTGAATAATAATCATCCGCCGTCCTACATTGTCGCTGCATCAACAACTACATCAACGACAACAGCAGCAACAACAACAAGTACTGGAATCGATACGACAACTAACAATAATACATCGCAAACATTAAGTGATATTAAACTGATTTGTATTCAAAGGAAAAAGGTTTGTAGATTAAATAACCTTTTTTTTTT
>OENT01000199.1:131434-164381 GCA_900239685.1 Rotaria macrura
AAAAAAAAAAACAATAACACAAATATTTTTATAATGTTACTACTAGTATTTAAAAAAATACTCAAAATTTTATTCTCATGTACTGAATGATTCGTATTGAGTTTGTATTAGTACTTGATGAATAATCAGAGAATCATTGTTATTTATTACACGAGCAACTTACTCATGCTTTACAAATGTTATCTCAATAGTGAGTTTTGAGATATGAACAACTAAAGTCGAGTTTCTAAAATTTTACATCATAGCACAAAGCAAAATAATTTTCAGCTTTTCTTTTTTTTTTGCTATAGTAGCAAAAGGACAATTAGCACATCTGGTGTTTGAATCATGATTCGATTAATATATCTCATTGATTGTTTGACGACTCGTAAGTTTCAGTTCTAATAATATAGTGTTCGAGGCTGTTTCGAGGTAAAATCTATCGTTTGAGGACAAATCATAACTATTGATGGATAATTTCTTTCAGACCATTCATACAGATACTAGAAGAAGGTCAAAACATTTCATCGCATGTTGGAATATCATCATATAAGCTGAAGATATATATATATATATACTATTGCTTATGTTATCAATCTATATCTTTCCGCACTTTTCACACGTTCTTACGTACGAATTGTTATTTTTAGTATACTCGAAACAATCTATTAGGCAAATATCAATCAATTACATGTATACATATATATATTGAAATCAAATTCTATCCAATGTTAACTAAATTTCTGTGAAAAATTTCACTTACATGCATTCTGAGATTAAACAAATAGATTACTATTCATGCTTATGAGAACGTCTCACAAAGTTTAATGGAGTACTGACGTATGTTCTCATGATGTTTCGTAGAAGCCAAGAGATTGAAATAGAAAAACAAAAGAAAATGAATTCGTATTTCCAAGAATGTCTCGTTACACTCCAACAAGATAGAAGTACATAGTAAGTGTAGTATAACCTTGCTAATTTCTGATTGAATACATCTATTAAAAAAACGTTTCTAACTATAATGCATCTTAAACATGCTCATTGCTCTAAATGAGTTCGAATGAAAAGTATCGTACGTTTCATTGTCGTTGATTATAAATGAATGGATAAGTGGTAGAATTTCTTATGTTCATATCGAGCAAATCGATTAATAATCGAGCCTATGAACTTTAATCAAAGAGAAAAATGTGAAATAAAACTTAAAAAAAAAAAACGAATTAATTTTTTTAGAAAACCAAACGTCACATTTATTTAACATTTGTTGAAAGTCGTTCAATATCATCGGCATTTGAACGACCATGTATAGAAATCAATCGAAAATTGCATTCAACATCAAAACCATTATCATATTCATTGAATGAATGTATATCATTTGAATATTTTGATACGGTGAAAAATGATTTTCAAGCATTTATTTATATTTATTATGAATCTTATACAATATCGATATTTTTTTCTGAAGAAAATTTGGATAAAAAATCTTTGATTATCAAATATCTCGAATATATGTCTCAAAGTAAATCAGAAAAATCATCGAAGTTAAGTCTAAATCCTAATAATCAAGATTCAACACAAGCTCAACTATTAGCATCAAATAACAACGTCATTCATCAACAGCAACAACCACAATTTCAGCAATCACAATCTCAACAACAGCAGTCACAATCAACGGCGATATTACCGTGTCAATCAACAACCGAGCATATTTTACATTCATTTGATATTAATTTGATACCGTACGGTTCAATTATCAATCGTGATCATGCACTCATTGGTCATGCACGTATCTATTTTACCACGACAGACCTTTATATAGCATCCATACATTGCAATCGTACAGATTTAAGAATTACAATTACTAATCAATGTCCGCCAAAAGATGAAGCTATTTTATGTATACCCTATTTTACAATAAAAAATTATGGAAATCGTTCAAATATATTTCTTATTGAATTAGGCAAGTCAAATTATGGGAATGGTGAAGTACATATGAAATGTAATTCCTCATCTTTAGCAAGTACAATACATTTATTGGTTAGTCCTGTTATTGAAGAACGTCCATTAATACTTTCATCTGCCTTTCAAAATCAATTATTAACAAATAAACGTATTGAAAAATCAAAAAACATTCATCCACCCATACAACTCAATAATGATATAACAAATCAATCAGCATCGGAATCACCATTATCATCATTAACAAATAAGAAACCTATTGAAACAACAAATACGAATCCTAGTACAACAACATCAACTAAAACACATGAAATGAAATCACATCTAGTCGTTGGATTTTTTCGTTCATTATCAAGGAATGTTTCAAATTTAACACGATCGGCTACATTTCATAGTAACAACAACAACAACAACAAAAATAGTCATAATAATAATAGTTTCAGTAATAATTATGAGCATGTGTTAACAACAGATACTTTTTTATTATCAAAAAATAAATCCGTCGCTTTTAATATTGATGAGAAAACTCTTCATAATGATCAACATCAAATTATGTTGCCTGAATATCAAAAAAATACTGATTCAACACTAAGTGTTTCATCTAATATGACGAAACAAACAAGCGAAACAATTTTAACATCAACATCAACACTTAATACAAGTAAACTTGAACCAACAATGGGTACGTATATTGATATGGGATTGACAATGCCAAAATCTGATCAATATCAACAACAAGATATTCAAGATGAAATAAGTATAAAAGAACCGACAGCAACTGCAGATATTGGTGTCAATAGTAAGTTGAATTAAAAATAATACGTATTGTTTTCTTTCTTGTTTTCAATGTAAAGAATTATTCTGACGGTTTGCATTCGACATTATTACCAATGATAATTTATGAAGTATTGAAGTCAGAATGATTGAGAAACAATATACTTGCTGAATCTAATACTTTTCTTTGTAATATTCAGAAAAAAACAAAACAAAACAATAATTAGTATAATGTTCTTTTGAATTCTGATTGAATGAATGTTGCTTTTTTAAAATCGTTGATTACTGTTATTGAAGTTCTCTAACAATGGGATGGATTCTTTTCCAATCAAGATTATATCCATTAGATAGATTCTGATAAGCGAAGAGTATATTGGAATGAGTTCGAATCCTTATATTATTGCTGAAAACCTATTGCTTTGTCATGAATTTAATCGTATGATCTGTTTTTTACACATCAGAAACAATAACTTTTTTTCCTGAAATTCTGCTTTGAGATAAGGTCATTTATATTTGTAAACTTAATGAATAAACATAACAACGGCTATTGAAGAAGTATTTTTTTTGTGACAAATGAGCTACAGTTCGCTGTAGACAAAAGTCTCCATCCTTGATGATTTCAATCATTTCAAATGCTAAATATCTGAAAAATTTGTGCATGCACTTCGTCAAAAGTATAGATCCAGGGACATAGTTCTGCATTGATTGCTTACGTACAAACAGATTTATGATGGATAAGAGCGGATCGCAGTTGAAGTTGTTTATGCCATTGGAAAAATATGAAAGTTCTAAGGTAACGACTAGCTCGTGATGTAGTATTATATCTCCGCTATCCATGTATCGAATTTAATTGAAATTCATCAGTCCTCTCTTGTAATGTGAACATTTTATTTTTTCAAACAAGAACACAGTATTAATAAAACGCATGAAGCTCAAAGTCTTAGCAAAGATAGCTTACTCATTAAATATTAATGTCTGGAAATTTCATAGCTATGTCTATCGAGGAAGGATTCAGAAATATCTAGAGGCTTCAATATTCAAGCACATTGAATTATCTTTTGGATAACGAAACACCATAGATTAAATTTCAGTTTCACTCAAAACACGTCAATAATCTATCTAATAAGAGATACTGAAAAATTGAGTAGGCATTGCGTTACTGGTTAAAAGGTTTAATGTTACGAGAAATATACAGGTGTCATAATTTTCTTTATGATTAAGGTATCGAAACAGAATTATGACTCTCATCTACACTCGTAATAAATCACGTACACAAGAATTTTCAGGCCTCTAACATTCGAAATGACAGAGATCATCTAGGGTGGAGATTTTCTTATGCATTGAATTCAATATTCTGTTGTTTATATCAACATGAAGACTACTGAATGAGAAGATGGCGAAATTAAAAGCAAAACAACTTTGCTATCGTGTGTATCTGATTATTGGAAAATCATAGATTATTTTCATATGCTTCGAATTTCTCTAGAAGTTCAGTTTAATATATATACAGTAAAAACCTCTGTTAATGAGCACCTCTATTAAGTGAACACTCCTATTTGCACGCGTGTCTCGCCCCCCCCCCCCCCCCCCCCCATCGATTTTTGCTGTAAATGAACTTCTATACAATGAACACACGTGAAACAAAGCATATGATGAATCGTTCGGGTCAAGTTGATCGGTCGCATGTGTAAGAACAACACCCTTATCTATTTACGATTGTGAGATGGCGACCAAACAACACACACAAATTCATCGAGACAATGGACTTTGTCAGACGATTGCACCTATTAGCTGTCACTCAACAACCACAACTAAACTCTCTTATCTCTCAACTGCATTCGTAGTTCGCCCAACTCTTTATTGACTCGAAGAGAGTCAAACAAACAAAAATCAGCAATTTTTTCCTTAAAAATTGAATAGATGTGTAATATACGACAGAAACATTTGTTTAACTTTGTGTCATTAAACTTCAATAGAAGTGTAATAGATGAAAAAACTAAGTTTTTGCTTTGAGCTAACTAGAGTCAATTCTAACACAAAAGGTGTATAGTCACTAACTGGCCATACTAATAATAATACTAACCATGAACCGTATACATGTATGGGTTAAGTTAATTGAAAATCTTCACATAATAAGCACCTCCTTTAATAAACAGCTTTTCAAGGGTCCCATTAGTGTTCATTATATGGAGGTTTTACTATATATATATAATGTTCACCGAGAATAACTCTAGAGAAATGCGTACCAATTAGATGATGGCCAGAATTATTTTAAACTTCATTCTTTTCTTGAAAAAAAAACTTAACAAACCGATATACCTATATGAAAGCAATGTTTCATTTTTCTTTTCATAAAATAGAGGAAATTCTAATCTAAATTTCAAAGGCGAACTTTTCCTAACACTACAATGTTTGATATTTTATCAAAGTGTCCTTATTGTCAAAGAAAATTAATAAATAGCATTTTTTTAAAAATTTCATGTGTATCTCTCTTTTTTTTCTGAAATGAAGATTAACTGACGAAGAAATATGCAAGCAGAATGAATTCACAGTACAAGGTATACTATAGATTTCACATCCTATAGAGATCTATTAGATAACTCCATAGGACATTTCAATGCTTAACACAACGTAGTTTCTGCTTCTAATGATAGAAAGAATGAAATACTTATTTAGTGTTATGTTGCTTAATTCTTCAGATATGTTAAATAAGACATTAGTCTTGAATCATATGTTTAAAATTTGGCACCGTCTTATCATATTCTTTGATATTCAACATAGATAAAAACACTTCTTAAATTAGTTTTTAACCACATTTAACGTTATCGAATTTAATTTGAAAAATAAAAATAATAAGAAACATTTTTCTTCGTCTATTTTTAGCTATAATTAGTTTGTCGCCTTATGTCCGGTCAGCAATTATAGTTGGAAATTCAGTTCATTTAATAGCTGATGGTATAGAACAATATCTTTTTTTAAATTATTTAATACATTTGATTCTTTTTCTTTTGTGTGTGTAGACAATAATCTCTTTCCTATTGGTCAACGTTCTTTTACGTCTCCTGCTAGTGTTATGCAACCATTTAAAACACAGTTATCGGGTCCACTAAACAGTAATGGTATTGAATTCACTATTTCATAATTTTAATCAATCGTTTATTTTTTCATTATCGAAATACTTTTGTTTTCGTTTAGGAACTTCATCTGATTTAATAACATCATCGCCCGATAGTTCAAAGTGAGTCATTGTCTTTCGTTCTGTTTCAGTAGTTCAATTAAAAGAATTAATTTTTCTTATAGTTCTCTTCATCAAACAAATTCCGTATCGAATTCTCACAGATCACTTTTACTTTCATACGGTATTGTCACATTTAATAACAATGATTTCGTAAACAGTGATCAAACTGAATCTGCAACAAGTCCTCTATCAGAAAGTGTTGCACTTGATCATCGTCTTAATTCCGATTTAAGTCTCATGTCAATATCTCAACAACAGCAACAATCAGGATCAACGATGTTTCATCCTATGGATACAATCTCATCGTCATCATCATCGAATGCACATATATTTCATACCCTATCTCTATCAACAAACAATATTGGTGATACAATATCGTGTCAATTACGTACACCACGTAGTTCAATTCTATTATTTGATGATCATATGAATGATCCATTGACGACATATCTACTTGGACCACCGCAAACATCAAATGAAGATACAATATCAACAAATTTATCATCATTTAATTTAGCAACATCAATATCACGTCCACAATTATCACATATTGACGAAGAAAAAACATCACTCAATGATCCTTATGCATTAGTAGAGCCATTAATACCAGATAGTGCATCAAAATCAACATTATCAATGAATTCCAGTGAGCTATTGCCAGAATCTGAAAAATCAATTAACTATGCTGATATACTTTTACCATCATATGTAACAAATGAATATTCGGATACAAATGAACAGCAGCAATCACAGCTACTACCTCTACAACAACAACAACAACAGCTGCAGCCACAACAACAACAACAAATCGATTGTACGGATGATGCTATGAATGACTTGGATGTTTATGATGAACAAGACTATGAAAACAATGAACGAACATCAACGAAATTTTATGCAGATATTGATTTTCAACAAACACAAAGATACGATCGTATTGTTCAATCGGCAGCTAAAGCTAAACTGGACGATCAAACACCACCATTCGTTCTATAATTAATCGATTTTTTTATTTTATAGTACTAATTTGTTTTAATTGCTCAACTATTTTCTAAGGAAAGATATTATGTATTTTAGAATAAATATATATATATATATATTCGTATATATTTTCTTTCGTTCGCTCTTTTCTTTTTCGTGAGAATACTTCTCTCTTTTGTGTTCGACTCTGCTTTTTAATTCTCCGTTTCTGTGTTATATGTTCAACTTCAGTTTGTAAATAAAATAAAAGACTTTTTTTTTCTAAAATGTTGATGGTGTCAAACAAATTTATGTATGGATACGACAGATTCTATTTTGTTAAGTAAACAGAAACATAGAATAATTTCATTTATAAAACAAACGCGAGCGAAAAAGGTAGCTAAGAGAAAACGGACAAAGTTAGTAAAAACATGTTACATATGGTTTTCAATTCTACTCTTTTTCTTATTTTACTTGTTTAGAATAAGTGCGATAAACTCGAGAACTAAACTAGAACATGCATTTTCTTAAACTTCAAGTTCAACATGGTGGTGATATATATGAAATGGTTCTACCAACGCAATCTAATGATCCATGTGTTGAAGAACTTCAACAACATATAGAAAAACAAATGAATATTCCAGTGGATGCACAACATATTATGTTTAAAGGACAAAATTTACATGAAAAACGAAAGGAAAAATTACGACGATATGGTATAACAAATGCGAGTCTTATTCGTGTTGTTGGTCGTAAGCAACCATTACGAAAATAACTGATATTTTACTTTCACTCATTTATTTTTCTTGAACTTATTTTGAGAATCTTATATATTTCATTTTTTTTAAATAAAGATTGAGAATTACCTTGACATATAAATCAATTCATATGTTAACTAGTGAAACTATAGAGTAAATTTATGAATCAAATTATGCTGTGTTTTTAAATTAAAACCATTGTTACATAGGTGATTAATTTTTCATAAAAGAAAAAACATAACCAGATAATTATAAAGGTAAAAAAAAATCTCATTCTAATTGTTGATTTATATTTTCTATTATTTCGGTTGAAATATCATATCGATTTTCCAGTTGTATACCGATGTACATTTTTGTTTCGTTCTGTGTTTTTTGCAATGAGTATTTACTCCATGTGCACTGAAGTCACATGCTCGACAATGTCGCCAAGATAAATATGCCTATTTTTTTTATGTTCGTGCTTTTTATTTAACGTAATATCGTGTACAGTTGCGTTAACATCATTGATCATGACTTAATTTCTATTACATCATAGTTCAGGAGATAGCAAATAAAATCTACTATTAGATTGTCTACTTGTATTTTATTTTAATTTTCATCTCATTCCAAAAATATATGTAAACAATGAAGCAAGAATCTATTCTAATCGTTGCAAGTCTTATTCTGTTCGGCATTAGTTACAGTTCAGGAGATAATTGGGCCGTACTTGTTGCTGGTTCCAATGGTTGGTATAATTATCGTCATCAAGCTGATGTTTGTCATGCTTATCAAATTTTACATAAAAATGGTATACCAGATTCAAACATTATCGTTATGATGTATGATGATATAGCTGAAAATCAAATGTATGTAGAATTTCTAGATGGAAGAAAAATATTTTCATGTTTTTGTGTTTTGTTCTTCGTCGCTTTATTTTAAGAAATCCAACAAAAGGTATTATAATTAATCATCCTAATGGCGATGATGTCTATCATGGTGTGCCACATGACTATAATGGCCAAGTGAGATCATTTATGAGTTATGAATTTTTCTTTTGAATACCGATAAGGTTGATTTTTTTCTCAAATAGAATGTAACGCCAAAGAATTTTCTTAATATTTTACTTGGCGATAAAGAAGCTATGCAAGGTATCGGTAGTGGTAAAGTTTTAGAAAGGTAAGTGTTGATTAAAAATTCATCAAATCAAAATAACCTATACAGGATACGTATCGAAATTTACAAATAGTAAACTGTAAGCAAGGAAACGTTTTCATCCTAGAAAAAGAAATGTCCTGTATAAGAAATTCAGTCGCTATAGACTAATGTGGCTATGATTGATATTTTCTTTCTAATTGAAAATAAAAACACTCTAAACTGAAGTACAAAAAGAAGCGAACTTGAAAACCATCAACTTTTGATTTTTATTCAATCTATCACAACTATAATCAAGCGACAATCATATATTCAACTCAATTGAATGTTTAGAATACCTGAATAAAGTACATAGCTCAATGCTAATTGTGAATGATGAAATTGTTTTATTATATTGATTTTAGTGGCCCTGATGATAATGTTTTTATCTTTTTTACTGATCATGGTGCTCCAGGTAAATTTTTCGGTGTTCTTTTTTTTTTTTGCAAGAAATTTTATTTCATTCAATTCATTATGCTTTGTTTTTTAATAAAGCTTTGGTTGCTTTTCCAAATGGTGTGGTATGTTTTATTAAAAAGAAACCACAAAATAAATGCAGGAGAATTGTGTTCTTTTTTTTCTTATCGTAGCTCTATGCCACAGATCTCAATAAAACAATTACAAAAATGTATAATCAAAACAAATATAAACAAGTCATTAGAAAAAAAATTTTTTTTTAATATCTTATATATACTTTCTTTAACTAAAGATGATCATCTATATTGAAGCATGCGAATCAGGTTCAATGTTTGAAAATATTCTTGTAAATAATATCCATGTATATACAACAACAGCATCAAATGCTGAAGAATCATCGTATGCTTGTTACTATGATCAAAAACGAGAAACATATTTGGGTGATGTCTATTCGGTTGTTTGGATGGAAGATTCCGATGTTGAAAATATTAATCAAGAATCATTATATCAACAATATTTAATTACAAAGAAAAATACGAATACAAGTCATGTTATGCAATTCGGTGATCTTGTAAGAAATTTGAACAAATTATAATGTTGAGAGGATACTGCAAATTTTTGTTTTCATATAGATTTTAGCTAAAACTCATAATGTTAGTGAATTTCAAAGTATAAAAAATTTATACAATAAATCTAAACAAAGTTTTCTAACATATTATCATAATAATATACTTCGAGTAAGATGAATAATATAAATATTAATTTTATATCAAAAATAGTAATTTGTTATGTGTGTTTTTTCTTCATTTTAGCGTGATGTTATACCAAGTGAAAATGTTCGACTTACTATTATTGCTCGTCGTTTAGCTGTCATTGAAGAAAATTCAATGGAAAAAGAAAATTTAGAACATCAACTTGTTCAATTACTCAATGTAATATTAGATATTTAATTACTATATTATCTAGATAGTTGAATACCGTGTCTCGGACATTTATCGAATGTTGTCTAGTAGAGCGTTTAATTCAATAGTATATATGGTTTTATCTTTACCATTATAATTACTTAAGCTTTAATTTTGAATACATTCAAGTTCTTCATACTAATAAACAAATTAAACAAATAGGCTTAAGTATTTCTCTTTTTCATTGCATCGATTTTAATAAGGTCACAATACATTGAACGAATAGTTTCTCGTCAAAAGTTCAGATCCTTTGATTGTAGCAAGTCCATAAATAATAAGTCGATCTGACATTACTCAATAGAAGCAACAGTCAATTTTTCAGTGCATTTGTGAAAAAGAAATTTTTCTCGAGAACTGAATGCCACACAATTCTAGAAAAAATACAAGAAATTAGGAGTACTATGCTATTAACTAGAATTCTGTTGAGTCTATTTACAAGTCATGAGAATCAATCTAATGTTAAAAACTACTTAGTTTTACAATTAAAAGTTTTCACTACACCGTCATAGGAGCTCACATATTTATAGAAATAATGTTTCAATATTTTTATACGGACCGGGCCATACCGAAAGAGGGGGGGGGGGCGTAGGTCACACAGAGTACAGCCCCTCCTTTAACTTTTGGAATTTGCCAGTAAAGATAAGAAAATTTAACCTATATTCATAGTACCCACGTCCCCTGTTTTGACAGCCAAATTATGCTGCCAATGTATACAGCTCTTTTATTGATATTACTTTATTTAGGATCAAGCCGTAATTACAAATGATATGCATACAATAGCATCAATAGCAATATCCATGAACGGCGGCGATTATTTAGACATGATATTAGAAAAACGTATGAAACTTACTGAACATGCTTGTTATAAATCTGTTACACAACATCTGCACGAGCAATGTTTTGACCTTCAAGTCTGTTGTTTTATTTCATTCATGATTTTTATTTAAATTTCTTTTGTCTTTGTTGTTTAGAATGAACTTGTTCTTAAGAAACTTTATATTATGGCTAATTTATGTGAAATAGGTTTGTATGATTTCACTATTAATCAAGCTATCGATCGTGTATGCCATGAACGTTTGCAATTTGATTATTGATTTGTTTGGTTTTTGTTAACAATAAAAATGAAAACAACTTAAAATCAGCAAATATTTGACTACCCATGTCTTTTTTTTTATTTATTTTTCACTTTTTCTTCTTCTCGTTCTTCTTCATCTTTTTTTCTTCTCATGTTCCTATTTTTTACACTCTGTCTTTCTTCAAATAAATACACACTATATGAGACATGTTCACATAGACACATATACACACAGCAACAGTTACCATTCGCCATATGTTTCTTTAAATTCTCTCTCTCTCACTCGTTATTATAGCTTTTTCAATTGGAGGTACTGATAAGACGAAAGTACGATTAAGAACGATAACAATATAATACAACAGTCTTCTTATTTCAATACTCTATTGAAACAAAACAATGGTAAATGTAGATAATAAAAAGTTTTATTTCGATACTAAAAATTATTTTACTCGATTTTTACCCTACGATGATACTTTGGATGTCATAAATGGTGATGATAAATTAAATTTAATAATCAATCCTATAAGTCGAAGTATTCGTCATGCGCTTGAATATTTTGTTAACGATTTAAGACATGACAGAGATAAAACTATCGAACGACTTCTTAATGAAAAAACTGTAAATGATATTTTTCGTTCTATCGCACAGTTGTTACTAAGCAACGATGATCGGTAAGTATAACTCCCGAGCATCTCATCTATTGAAAAGTTACTATAATGAATGAAATGTATTTTGTCTTGTGTTTATAATAGTGTTTGCGGTAATAGTGCCTACATATTAGGTAGTGCAGTCGAATCAGAAGCAGGTCTGAAACAATTTCTGATTGTATTTTCCAATGATCGTACAACAAATACTGTTGATGTCATACGAATATTGTGTCACTTATTGAAACATAACGATCCTGAATGTGTATTGAATGCTGCTGGTACGCTTGGTACTATAGTATGTAGGTTTCACACTCTAAATCTGTGACATATATTTAGTTTGAGCAATCCCCCAAAAAAAAACATTTTGACTTACAAGAAAAACAAATTGAACTTTTCTTATTGGTATAAAAAGTGATTTAAATTTCATGAAGCAACTAGAAAATGTTAATGTCACAGATCTTTTGTTTTTCTTTTTCGAATTTATTTCTCGTATTGAACGGTATTAGTTTTAATTTTTGTTTTTTGTTTTCGTTTACATTCAAATCGTCAAGTGTAGTTCAAAAGACGGGCGTAGTTTAATATTAAATCATGGTTGTATTCCTCAAATGATTTTAAATACGTCTGGATTGTTATCTTCGAGTAATCCATGGATTGCCAGTAATGTTGCATTGGTACTTGCAAGGTAAAAAAGACATATTTTCCTACGGAATAAAACAAGTGATTATTTTAATATCTAGAATTACTGTCGAAGAACTCGGCGTTCAAACGATATTGACACATTCTAAACATGAACAAGTTTTAAATGAACTCATACAGGCACTTGGTACGGATGAACCAAGTCGTTCAACGAACGCTGCTTTTGCTATTGGACGTTTGATCGAAAAAGACGATGGAAAGAAAACATTAATATCTGTCTCTGGACAATATAGAATCGTAAGGCTAACGTACATCTTAAAACGGCATGGTGGAAAATTTTTTTCTTCGTTTATATTTATTTTTGAAAACAAAAATAGTTCGATGCACTGTTAAATATGCTTGAAGTGAATGAAGAACAAGGTGTAAATAAAAATGCTTGTTATGCATTAAGTTGTTTATGTACGACTCCATATGGTTTTCATTTATGTTTACAATATCTAACAATCTTTCATCGAATACTTGTATCTATTGAAACAATTCTTTCATCGAATGAACATGAAAATGTTTGGTTTGCTTTAATGTAAAAAAAAAAGTTTTTTTTTTTTTGTTTATCGATAATAACTTTATAGTTAATTCTTTTGATCTGCATTTTAACAGGTGTCTTAGAACAATAGCACAATATGATGCAGCTCATGAACATCTATGTTATTCAAAAGTTTTACCTGAAAAATTAAAAAAAATACGCGATAAATGGATTCGATTTAAAGATATTCAAGAAGAAGCAAAATTACTTTGGCATATGATACATAAAAATATTAAACCTAATCGACCAACTATTGATGGTAATGAATAAATAGAGAATTGATGTTTTACTATGTATCTATTCGTATTAGACTATGATATTACTTCTGCCGATATATCATGGACATTAAATATAGATACTTGGGCTGAAGATGAATTACAATATCGTATTTTTCTCGGTAAGATAGTTTTAGTTTTTCACAGATCACAATCATGTGAAGTAATTGATTACATAAATAAACTGTTACTCAGAGTAAAAACAAAAATCTTAATAGAAAACTAAAACTGAGATTTAATGAGAAAAAATTCTAGTAAAGAAAATTGTGTCGTTTTTCTTAATTTCGGTCAATGTTTTAATCGATGTTTGTAATAATCTTTGGTTTTTTTTTAAGACGACATCCCGATTGTGGTAACACGTAATACACATTATTGTTTAAAAGATTTAAAACCAAATACAAATTATAATGTACAAATTCAATATGTAACATCTCACGGTGAAAGTAATCCTAGTGATCCAACTAGATTTCGTACAGATGAAGAATGTAAGTAGATTAAACAATTCAATACATTCAGACATCTTGTTTTCTGTTTTCATTCAGTACCACCAGCTGTCATCAATCTTCATGTTGCTCGTCGAACAATGACAGCAGCTCGTATTACTTGGGAAGCGCCAGATCTTAGCGGATGTAGTTCATTTAGAGGTTATCAAATTTATCTAAGTAAGACAAAACAATTCTTCTATTTCAGTACTTGTCCTCAGTAAGAAAAAAAGAAAAACATTCTATTGCCTGTAAACGAAGAATGCATGAGATTTAATCTTTCAGATATTGATAAGATTATAAAATTTCAAGGAAATCTTCTTGAAAACAAAAAACAAAACTTGCCTACAGAAACAAAACAAAAATCTTGTTTTCACTATTTTTTCTCTATTCCTATTTGTTCGATGATGTAGCATACAAGGTGCTGTTAAGTACCTCAATTTTACGCAGTTTCTTTTTGTTTAAATATTGATGTAACGTCGTCGTTCTTGGTCATGTCTATTTTTTCTTAAAATAAAATATTATTATTGTAAGAAGAAAAATATTAATTCTATGTCAATTTTTAAGTCTTATATTTCTCTTGATTTCTCTTGACATGCCAATCGAATATCTTTCAAAAAAAAAGAGGCTCCTTCACATACTTCATTTTACCATGTTCTTCGGAATAACAACAGAACTCAGTATTTAAGGGTCAAAAATTACAGCAAACGTCAAGTTTCTAAAGAACATCAGTTGTTTAATCTTACGTTCGAAACATAAACTAAACATGTGTGAGATTGTCACTAAGAGAAAAAAAACTATTATGTCTTCGAATAAGATTAGAGTAAAACGAACTATCTTTCTAAATTGTAAAAATTAGAATATATCTTAAGAAACAAAATGCAATCATCTACTCCACATTTACACTTCAGAAACGTTTTTAATTTTCTTACAAACATGGAAAGCTAAACTGGTCCTTTCAGTAGATACACAGGACAAACCTTCGATAGGAAACATTCATGTTGATATCGAACTTTGTTTCATTGCACTGATCTTATAATCCTTTCGTATCAATGGTTCGACAGAGTAACTACTTCTTTTATAGAATTATTTAACTAATAGATGAGTATATGTGTTACATTCGAGTCTAGCATAGTTTTCTTTAGATTGAGATTGAAATTTGAAAGTGTACAAAATATACTACAGTTCTTTGATGTCGACGTATTCTAAGAAACTCCTATGACTGAAATCTATCTCGATGTGTATTGATTAATGAGAAAAATGAAGAAATGACTAAGATTTTAATCAATTAAAAATAAAATGAGAACAAATATATTTAGATGATGTTGAACATGAATGTACAAGTGAATGTGGCATAACAATTGGTTCATTAACGTCCAGTACAGCCTACACAATCGATGTATGTGTATTAAGTAACAAAGGCAAAGGACCACGAGTAACAATCGATTTAGTTACTGCTTCTTCAGGTACAACATATCGATGAAATATTTGAGAAAATGTTCGGTATTTCTGTTTGTTTAGGAGATTCGTATCCGGGACCACCGACATTTTCGGTAGTAGGTCGACGTGAAATACATGTAAAATGGCAACCACCAGATGTTATATGTGGTCGCTTATCACGTTATGAACTTTTGTGTAATCGACGATGTATTTATTCGGGTATCGATCAAGAATATCATATAAGTATGCTTAGACCAGATACAGAATATACAATGGAAGTTATTGCTATTACAAATGAAGGTCGATTTCCTAGTCGACCAACAAAAGTTCGCACACTAAAAGATGAATGTTCGTATTAACAGGATAATCAAATATATATATAAAGTTTTTTTTAATGCTCATTCATACCTCAAAACCGCATGTTTTCATTTTGTTTTTATCAGATTTAGCTAATAGTTCACATCGTCATTCTCTCTATGAACAATCGAATCATAGTTCACATAAAATAAAACGCACCGAATCATATGATTCTTCAATACATTCGGGAACACATAATACTCCGAGAACTTCAAAAACATCACTAAAACATGCACGACGTATGTTGAGAGAAAGTAATATGATAAATATTTTCATAATCGTATTTTCATCTTCTTCTTGAATTTCAATTAGCCAATGCAACTAATCGACATGTAGAAATGACGACTTTTCAAGCGTTAAATTTAAAAGTAAATTTAAATCATTAGCTTAAGATTTCCTATTGTTTTCGTTTCGTCTACTATTTTATTCTAGCCACAAACTCCATCGTTTCATCGTTCATTACCTGGACTAATAAAAGGTGCTCAACCTCGGCCAACTGGAACAGGCAAGATGAGTACTAATCATCGATCTCACACAAATTTACTCGGAACAAATCACCGAACAAGTCAAACTCGAATAACAGCTACTGTTATTGTTCCATCACTTACAGCAGATTCGGAACCTAAAATATCGTGGGCTACACCTGTCCCACATAAGATAACACATTCAACATCGTTTCGACTTGCTGTTGACTCAAGACCATCTCCAATCATAACCGATACAAGAAAGATCGATCGTTCAGTATCAACATCATTACCAGATTTACCACTCGATATGAAACGAGCTAAATCATTCATTCAATCATAGAAGATTCTAGCCATGCATTTTCGTTTTTCGTTTTCTTTTTTCAAGCTTTTGCTACATTAGCTGAGAGTTGTCTCTCTCTTTTTTTTGTCTTGCTACTTGTTCTTCTCTAGTCCGTGAAGAGAAAAAATAAAATAAACGGATAGCCTTATCATCATTGTCATCTATTTTTCTTTTTCTCTATTATGTTGTATCATTTTAATAAACGAGAAACAAACGAAACCAGTGATAAACAATAAGGTGAGTCAAGACGGTTTCTCTTTGTTTGACTTGACAGATATCCTTACATAGACGCAAAAAAATTCTTGCTTTGAAGTAATGACAGCTGCTAATAAATGGTTCGGAATAATCAAAGACACAGCGAAGAATCGAATTGAAAAAATTACAGAAACTATTGATAAAAAACTTAAAGAAGCTCAGAAAGATCTCGACAGGTATCAAATTTTATTTCTAATCTATATTAGACACATTATGTTTATTTATTTATTTTTTATCTAAATGAAGACAACGCATAGAAGCAGAAGCAGCCGAGAAAATAACTCCACAACAGAAAATATGGCGACCATCAACTGAAAATCCTGATGGTGAAATCGTTACTATTATAAAACCACCTCCTGTCGGTTAGTCATATTTTTCATTCGCTCTCTAGAAGAAAAAAAAACTTCGTCAAATTTCTATCGAGAGACTTCGGTAAATTTCTTTTATTCACAAGATTGTAAAAACTTAGGAGAAGTGAAAAATTGAATGAAACATTTCTTAGCGAAAAGGAAAGAATGATAAGTACATTGGTATATTTTTCTCATTAGTCACATTCAACATGAATTATTGGAATGGAATATGTATCTAAACTACGACCCATACGAGTAGTAACTCATTCAAACTTCCTTCTTCAAAATATAAAGTTACTAATTTTAATTGACGGGCTGTATGCACTATGAAATTTTCAAGATAAATATCGATCTTTGCTAACAGTCATCAAATCTAAGTCAAGAGAAAAATAGAATAAAAATTAAAGTATCACTTTTCTTTTTCAATTGGCAACTGTTATTGATAAACGATTTGTGTATTCGCCTGGTATCTGTAACAATGATATAATACAGTTCTCTACGAAAGATAATACAATATTGAATAGCAACTGACTTGATTTTCCTCCTTATGCTACAAAATATTGAATTAGCATATTGTTGAACTTTACTTAAATCAAGTTAAATCAAAGCGAGTGAACCATAATAGTAAATATTCATTTGTCAAATTTTTCCGAAGTATTACTCAACACAATCATTAATTAGTAGTCATTAAAAAATCGAAGTGAATTAAATTATGAGAAAAATAACAATCAACTGAAGATGCACCGAATCCTCATCTATTGTAGACGTCACTTTTATTCGAAGATTTTACACACAGTAAGACGACGTATGATGAACATGATCTAGGAGTTGAGAGTCTCGAAATTCTAGAAACTTTTGTATTGGTTTTTTTTTCAACCTTTTTCTTTCGATAAAATAATGTATGGAATCTCTGATTAATTCTTCTAGTTCCACCAGATGTTCCATCACCTCCACTTATTTTACGCACAACAACATCAGTCCCTGAACCTCTTACGATCCCACGTGCAAGAGGAAAACGACGTCATTCAAAAAGGAATGGTAAACATTTAACTTGTAATTTCAATCTAATTTTCTATCATTTAATATTCTTAGGTTTTTCCATGACATCGAGTGTTGTACTAGATCATGAAGTTGATTCGGTTAATGAACTGAAGAATAATTCTAGCACACAACCAGACCTTGACGCAGACATCATTCATACTCTTGATACTATTACGAATGAAATAGTTAATAGAGAAATTATTGAACGATGTTTAAATGATTTGGTAGACATCATATCGATTGTTGATGAATTAGTTGAAAGCACTACATCTATTACGGTTATACCAAACGAAGTTTTACAATTAGCAACAGACTCAGTTCAACATGACTTGGAAGATATTATCAAAGCTGAAAATGAAGAATCTGTATCAAGTAAAATTGAGTCAGATGAAGAAAATACTCAACAGAACATATCATTAGGTGATGAATTAAAACCAGAGGCAAACATGGATTATGTAGCAAACATTCATTCTGATCAAGAAAGCACATCAAATAATATAATCAATGATAATACATATGCTTTGACGAGTTTTACCGAATTATTAGGTGAACCCAGTTATTCAAATGAAAATCATTCGGTTTTATCAGAAAATATTATAGCCGAGCGGCCAAATGAACTCGAAGATTCGTTTGATGAATTGAAAAAGTCAATGATTCACATACATCGAACATTGGAGAAGCCACCAGAAAAACCAGCATATCTAACTGAATTAGGTGATTTTATGTCTCATATCGAAAAGGATGTAGATGATGAATTCTTTTTCACATCAAATACCAAAAGATTAGACAACAATACTTACACTACAGTAAACGAACTGAATATTACAACTAACAAACCAGATGCTATAGTAACATTATCTTCGGAGATTCTCAATGATAGTCAAGTCGAAATCATCGATAAAATTCCACTAGATAATGATTCAATGAGTGATGATCATAATTTATCAATTGATGACTCGAATCAAAATACTTGTACAACCATGATTGAACCATATGTTGAAGAGAAGAAAAGATTTTCTATTGTTAGTTGTCATTCAATTCCGCCTGGAACAAAGATTGATCATATGAGTTGCTCATCAACTTATATTTACATTTGTACTAATGAAAAAAAAATATTCTATGCAAAATTTGATACTGATAATAATACGGATTCATTACTTCAGTGGGTGCAACATTCTGAACTAGCTGAACAACTTGTTGTTAGTAATAGTAATCGAACTGTGTGGCGACTTTATAACAAACATCTTTATTCATGTAATGAACCAAATAAATTTCCGCCCATCGGTTCACTATGGAATGAAATAAAAATTGGCAAACGACAATCAATATTTAGCATGTCAATCAATGATCAATGTGGATGGTATGTACAGAGAAAAATTGTATTCATTAACAAAAATCTGATCTAAATTGATCTATGGTATGGTAGAGGTGTAACCGATAGTGGTTTTCTCCTGATCGCTACCGTTTTCGATCGTAATATCTCGGAATGAGTTATTGTTCATGTTTTTCGCCCTATAAGGGAAAAATATCGACGTTCTGGCGAGTTATACCTAATTCTCAATGACTACAGATACTACCTCAGATTTTCGTGTTACTATTAAAATGATGTTATGAACGTTGGAGTCGAGGTGAGAGCAGAGGACTTCATTGACGAAGTCTCCAGTTGTTTCCTTCTTAATTGAAGTAATCAACGAGATAGTTCCTTCCAGATTCTCAGTTTGCTTTTGGAAATCTCCTCAAAGATACTGTTGTTCTTTAAACTTAATCACACAACTTTTGATATTTCAAGGAGTTTAGCGGATTTTTCGGCATACTGCATTTTGTTCTCTTTTAATGATCTTTCATTTAGATGAAAAATAATCTTCTCATAGGTTTCCAACATAGTAGAGGTAGCTCCTTCTTATTGTAAATTTTAGTTCTATGAGAATTTTACTGAAATCTTGGTTTTCTCTCATTTAGTAACTATGAATGACTATAAAATTCTAGAGGGCTAGAGAATCTATACTAGTGAAATATTAATTGGACATAGAAATTATGAATCACTCGAAGTCTTTCCATTAAGTTTGCTTTGCTATTTCTTTTTTGTCGTGTCCGCGAAATACATAGTGTAAATCAAAAAAAACATGAAATCCATTATGTCACAAATTACAACAAAAGGCAGTGATTATATTACATACCTCAAAAAAAAATTTTAATATACAAAAATACACACTTGAATGGTCGATATTTCGAGAAAAACTAGACCAGCCCGATCTAAACAAATTTGTGTCTACCGGTTGGTATACCGATCGATAAGGAGTCTATATTGGGCTGCGGCGCACCAGTGGGTTACAACTCAGAGATGTTCCATTTTTATGTTTTCACAGTGGAACCAACAATTTTTCCTTGCTTCTCTCAAAAAAGAAAGAAATTAATCTTTGTATTTTTGTTCGAACATGTATTCATAATTTCTTTTCTTAAGGTATATCAAAGACGATGGTACACTTTGGTTAATACGAATAAATGACAAATCACATCAACCATTAAATGTTGCTTGTCCATTTAATTTAAATCGAGTATTTTGTTGTGCAGAAAAAGTTGCTGTATCAACAAGTAGTGGAGAAATATTGGTTCGTATAGGATGTACAGATGATTGTCCGGAGGGTGATGGATGGATTTTTATTGAACATAAGTGAGAAAAACAAACTTGTTTTTGATTTTTCTACATGTTTTTAAATATTCTAGTTTTGGTCTCATTGGTGATTTTGTATTATTAACAATAGATAGCATTATATGTTTTGTGGATAATAATCATCACCTATGGATACATCAATGGTCATCTGATAGAGGATACTTTGAAATTTTATGTAACGATGAATTTCCCATGTTTCATCAACGATATCTAATGTGTGCCAATTCAGAGTTATTATGTTTGACTGATTGTGAAGAGCAAATTCATCTATTTTCAGATTCTTTAACAGGTAAATAATAAGCATCAATGAGTGTTCTCGAATGGTACATGTTTTTTCTTGTACAGGTATTCGATGGAAATTCATAGAAAATCATACTCGTCTACAACGTTTAATTGGAGCATTTTCAAATGAAAGTTTGTGGTGCTGTTCGTTTTGTTTTTTGTTTCTAAATTTTATTGCTTTCTAGATTTTGTTTGGGCATTGACAACGGAAAAAATGATTGCTTCGTCAAACAATCGAACACTGGTGAAACCAGCTCTAGCTGGATATTTAACACATGCAACATTCGTACCAGATAATTGTTCACAAGGTACAAAATACGTTGTTTGTTTTATTTTTTTCCGTGTTTTTTTTTCCAACACACTTTTATTTCGATTAGATACTACACTTTGGTCTCTTGATGAATCATGTAATATTTATGTACGAGCGAATGTGGACCAAGATATAAAATGGGAACAATTAGATCAAAGTCAATTTGGTAAACAAGAATATCTATTCGATAAAGAAATTTCTGTAATTTCTCGTTAATGTTAGAATGGAATCGACGATTAGTTCACATTGCATGTAATAATACTGGCGTTTGGGCAGTTGATGATCAAGGCTATGTTCATTTTCGTCATGGTCATATGTATTCAAATGAATTGTCACTTTTACCTCCAGCTTGGATACCAATACCCGGTGAACCAAGAAGATATCGAAGTTTTTCACAAGTATTCTGTGGACCAGTTGAATGGATGGTAACATAAACTTTGTTCATTCAATTCATACGTCGAAGCATATTGTTGAATCTAAATAATCTTAGCCAAACTATTCATTCATGTTGTTGTTGTTCGAATCTCGAAGATGCAAAATTTCAAAAAATCTATTACTTCGAGCAGGCAATCTTTCAAAAAATGAGATCTGAGATGAGCAAAATTTAGAAAGAAAACTATTACGATTAAGAGAATGAGTACATAATCGATCTAGCGGTTCTCAATCATCAAAAAACTCCCCCACATCATCACTCACATTGATATCTTCGTCGAGATCCTTTCAATTTAAGCCGCTCATACCATTCAGATCACTGGATGTAAGCGTGACAGTTTAGCAGTACATGTAACCGATGAGATGGCATGAGAATGAAGTTCACGGTCTCTGTCAATTTTTTATGTCTACACTCATCGGCATCACCGCTCATATCCTCGCTATTGCTTTCTAACAGGTCATTTATTTGACAGTTCATTTGGAGATTTGGACTCTACACTATTTGTTCCATTCTTATATAAGCGAGAAAACGTAGACGTAGTTGTAAGATTAGTGATTTCCAATTTGAAAATAGCATTCGGAGAGTCATTAGTGTAAGCATGAGAGTTGAGGATATTAGTTTGTTTATTGTCGTATAGTTTATCTACTTGTTTCTAGGAAATTTATAACTATGTGGGTTAATCTGACTAGCGTCAACATGTTTACGATGAAAATTATTCTTCATTTACTTATAAGACAATTGAGAGTCAAAATAAGGGTCTGGTTCAAGATCTTACCTATTAATTTCTTCATTACTCTCTGAATTCGATAGAAAACTGGTTGGTTATTCTTGAATGATTTCACAATAAATCCCCTCACCAAAATCTATGTTTTCATTCAAGTTTTTAAAAAACATGTGCATAGGTAAAAGTGTGACATACACATTGTTGTTTGAATTCGTTTGATTTTCAAGAGATTATTGGACGAGACATGGACATACATGATATGACAGAAAAAGAATAATAATAGTAATTAATGACCAAACTCTAGACGTTGAATGAATTGACATTTATGAAATATCTTCAAGTTAAATAAATTATTACTCGCTTTGAATTACATCTCTTAATATATGAATAATATTTCAATTAAAATAATCATCTAGTATAAATGAGAAAAACTAAAAGATAATTGTTAAAATAATTCTAGTCTTTATTGTGATATAAAATCACGTCCATTTGATAGTTGCAGAATTTCATTAGAAAAGATCATTATATGTTAGAAAAAAATAATTTTTCTGTTGTATCGTAGTTCTATAATTGTATTCAAAATCATGTGATTTTAGTTTAACAAAAACAACAATCATCATTTAAAAAAAAGCATATTAGGTCAAACAAAAATCGTTGTCCACAAAAACCAAGAGTAAATTATCATGCATATATTGACTTTCATACGACTCTGTAGAACGATCGTATTTCTTCGTATCGTGTACAACGGGAACATAATCTTCTCGAATGAAATGTTGAATGTATGTGAATTTCGATTTCTTAGTTATGAAATATAAAACCTTGTCTAGCATGAATAGAGAGCTGCAGTCATTTGTAATATAATTATCATAAGATAACTCAATTAAGGATCGAATAAAAAAAGAAGTGATTGTTTGTATATCTTATGCATAGAACACGTCATATATATATAGTGTTAATCAATTATGTTAATTATTCTCTCCGACAATAAACTATTTTTTACAATATTCATAGGTCTACGCAACAGATAATAAGCAAACTGTTTATGCTCGGGTTGGTATCAACGATGAGAATCGTATTGGAACATCATGGGAAGCTTATGAAGGTAAATAATAATTTTTAAATTTCAAGAAAAAGTTTTTTTTTAATTTAATTTCATCTTTGAATAGATTGTTCAGCACTTGAATTAGCTATTAGTGAACGTACATTATGGTTATTGACAAGTTGTGGACAAATTCAATGTCGAGAAAATATTACTGCTGCAAACCCAATCGGAACACGATCAACAACATTAGACGGTCGTTTTCTTTCACTTACAGGTATGATGTAGAACAAAAAGAAAAAGAAATAATTAGCAATGTTTTTTTTTTCTTTTTCTCTTTCAGTGTCAATCGATGATAGGCAGGTGTGGGCACTAGATTGTAAGCGTAATTTATTAAAACTTGATCGACTGACTGTTTTATTTGAAAAATAAAGGTGTTTAAGTGTATTGTTTTTCTCTAAAAGTTATATAAGTTTAAAAAGAAAATAGGAGGATATGAAAGACAATTGTTCGATTTACGAAGAACGTAACCATGGAAATTTTTCCAGTTTTGCTGAGTCAGGAAATAGATACCTGAAATAAAAATCGACAAAGAAAAATAATTTGAAAAATCGTTGTAAAAAAAAATTTATAGTCATCAAAGTTACCTGCTTGAATATTCACTACTAATGGAATCCGGTATAACACGAGCTAATGGTCGACCAGGTAGTGTATAATCAGGTTGAGGATTGATTGTAAATGGTGAATAAGGCAATTCTTCAGGTTGTTGATATCGATCCATGAATTCGGTTTCGCCGGGAAATGTTAAATTAATACCTGCTTTACGAACTTCATTACTATAGTCAGTACCATATGAGAATGATGTTGAATGAAAATTGGACGTTGCCATTGACTGTTGTGGTTCTATTCGAGAGGAAAAAAATGGTATGACTTCCTTAGGTAAATAAGAAACCTGTTGTTTGTGTTGGACGTAAATAGCCAAGAAGTTTTTGATCATTGTTCGTTGGTTGTTGACTCGTTGTGTTTGTTCCTGATGGACCAAAGTCTATATAGAAGAATAGAAATAATGGACATTATAGAGTTTCTGTCTTTCGTGTTCTTTTTTTATTCAAATACGTCGATAAGAATGAACCCAGGCTTTCCAATCAGGTGTTGATGATGGTTGAGTAAATGTTTGTGAACGAGGTAATTTTCGATCGGCCCATACTGTATGAACATTTAATGGTTGATTACCATTACGAGTTAAATTATGTCGATAACCAATGTAACGATCAGTTACACCGAGATGA
The DNA here is from genome assembly GCA_900239685.1 of Rotaria macrura. Classification (NCBI taxonomy): domain Eukaryota; kingdom Metazoa; phylum Rotifera; class Eurotatoria; order Philodinida; family Philodinidae; genus Rotaria; species Rotaria macrura. The sequence goes on from OENT01000199.1 coordinate 156,345, forward strand.
TGAGCAATATTATCTAATCGAGCATATGAGCCTGATGCATAAGGTTGAAGATTCTAAAATAGGAAGAAAATAATTTTGACTATGATTTAATGAATAGACAACAATGAAACGGATAGAAAAATTTTACTTGAAGATATTCGATTAATGTATCACATGCCCAACTATTCAATTCTCGTATTTGATTTTCTTCTTTATTTTTAACTGTAGTTGTATGAAGACATGTATTCAATTCTTGTGTAAGACTGCGTCCTTTCGAAATGAGTTCTTCTACGTCTACGAAGAAAAATTTTAGTAACATTCTTAACATTATAAAAATCAAAACAAAGACATTAACTAACATCCAAAATAAATAAATATTCAAGGATTATTTTTGTCTCTTTTTTATTCGTAATGATTTTCATCATCAACGTTTTTCTTTGTACATATTTCATCTGTGCATCGAAAAACAAATGTCCATGTGAAGAGTTCTTCGTTGGAATGAAGATTTACTTGTATGTATCAAAAGAGAAACGTACTTCTTGAATGAGAACTCTATTTCAAGAAAATCGTTCACATGATCCAATTACTGTTTTCCAAAAAAGAAAAGTTAAATAAAGAAAGGAGAAGTGTAACATGTTCTTTCAAACAAAAATACAAGATGAAGGTCGACGATTCATTCCAGGTTGAAATACAATGAGCTATTTTTCACTTTTGCCTATGGAATATTCGCTAATAATATCACGTATATTAAATTAAGAAATTCTTCCGAAGTTTCCTTACTAGAAATTCTAGTAGTTATTTGAATGTATCTATGTGATGATAGATTTTTCAAATAGAATCGAATTATATGACCTTCACAAGAAAAGAACCAAGTTTTTTACTTGTTTGATTTGATCGCATTTCATTTGGATCGAATTGTTTTGCCCAACTTTTTGATCCACGTTGAAATTCATAATCAAGTTTGATATTATCCAACGCATTGTTGATATGTTTGATATGATTTGCTATTTCATTTGTATAATAATGGCAACCGGATGTTAAAATTTGATTGAATTTCGATTGAAGATTTTTAATATCGTTGTCTAAACCTTGTGAATACATGTTTATAGAAGTAACAAAATAATATGATGAATGATGAAAAAATAGTAATCAATCGAAGACATTTTATTCACATGTCACCTGGCAACAGACCTTAAAAAGAATTTAAAAAACACGAGAGAGAGACAGAGAGAAAAAAAGTGAATGTCAAACATATTAAATGTAAACTAGATATCGTGGTTGATTAGCATGATTGAATTAATTCAAGAATTTGTTTTGACAAAATTTATTAGTTCACTATTTCATATAGATAGCATGATATATGGTGAAAAATTCTCAACAAACATCGTGTACGAAGAAAATATTTTCTGTTCACAAAAAAACATTTTTTGATATTTGATTTTGCCAAAAAATTTCTATAAGATTTTATTCGTAAACTCTGTCGTTTTAGAGAATGCAAAATTTTGTCAGAAAGTATCACATTGAACATGAAACAATAAAGAACACATTCTGTACCGAAATGACTAATATGCGTAACCGGATCTGCAAATTTCCGTCGGACATAGCACAAAGTCAATGATCGAATTTCTCTAGTAACGAATAGTATCAAAATCTAAACCTATTGTTTGAACATTCAAACTAAGCAACAGCTCGTATCTCTTTATATTGGAACATTAAATTTCTGAAAATTTTTCACTACGATACGCTGTAGTGCATAACAGACATATTGCTTTGTTTTTAAATTTAAATCAAATCAGAACACTTGCTCTTGCGATTTGTAGCGTATCGATAAAGTTGAAGAAACAATCGAGTAGAGAATTATTAATGAAACATGAAATGTAAATTGTACGTTTCCTAACGAAATTAACCATCGAGCTCTCGGATTTTTTATACTTTATAAAAAAAAGAACATTATTGAAGAGCTATACCTCGAGTGTAAAAGCAATTCTACCGATGTTTTTTGTTATTACATTGGAATCAATGCTTGGCTTAATACATCATTGCATATGTTTTTATTCTCTATCTCTCGTTATATTCAATCTACTTGTATTCACTGCTGATTGTTCCAATAATAGAAATTCATCCAAAGACTTGAATAGTACCTTCATATACTTCCCAAACAACCATAGGATGGTTCATCCAATGCCTTTTCTTTATATCTTGATGAGCAGAAATACGAAGTCATTCTCCATTGTCATCGCAGTGAAATATACAAGATTCAATCAGCATATGGTTAACTTTTAAAAGTTGAAGTAGATTTTTCTTGCAACACACGGAAGACAATTATAAAAATAAAGTTGATACACCTGCAATATATTCATAGTATAGCCACAACGAACAACATTGCTTTTCTTCTAGAGGTACATAACCTTTTTTTATGTAGAAATATTGAATCTTTTTTAGAATCTGAAAGAAATGAATTTCGATATGAAATTTTACCCATCAGCAGTTTAAATGATTCTCATACTGCTCTGAAATTTTCAGTCAACACGGATGCTATACTGTTGAGATATTGAACATAGAAACGAATCGACAACATTTTGCAAAAAAAAAGCTCACAAAATTCGATTCTTCATCAACATGTTTTATTTTCAGATGTGAACAACAGTTGTTACTGAAATTTTTCCATGGCCATACACATAGTGTTTCGGTTATTTCTGGGCAAAAATTCAAGTCGAAATTCCATTGTTTTGATTTTCATTATGATATTGTCTTTCGCTAGTGAAATGATTTAAAATTTAAGTGGTAATTGCATCAGATTCATGGATACTATGTTTCACATTATCGCTTTAAAACATCTAAGGCCACACGTTACCTTCGGAACAGAATGAGGATATTAAAAAATGCATGAATCGTAAAAGACGTACTGTTCGTTCGAAGAGTCACTTGAAAATTATAGTTTCGTCTCTGCATGATCACCAAGTTCATGTTCGTTCAGATTGAAAGAGTCCTTCAGCTTCAAAGGTGGTTAAATTAGGTATTTTCTTCATTCTGACAGGAATCAGTTCAGAAGTTAGAGCAATAGCAGACTCAATCGAAATGTCAAATAAGTAAACAAATATAAACGCTCCCTTAGATAGATGCTATACAAGAAAGAATTCATGTAGTAGCATTTGAATGTCAATATAGAAATTCATTGTCGTATTCAACATTGAGCAAATGTAGTTCCATATTTTTCTTTTGATACCGAATGCAAAAGAAAATGGTCAATATAAACAGTAAATAGAATAGATCTGTAAACATGATGCACATTGTAAAGATTTTATTTGTAAGTTTTATTTCTTAAGCAAAAGAAAAAGTCATCAAATGTCGTTCAGTATCACAATTTTCAAACTAGAAATCTTTTAAATATATTTCCAAACAAAAGATATACACAAACATCATTAGTTCATTGTTTACTTATTTTGATAAAAGAAAAGCTATATTGATAGCAATAATGAATTAGATTATTAGTTATCATTAAAAACGATCACAATTGATTATGTCTAGTCAAGAGAGAAAATTCGAAACATTTGGATTATTAACCAATATGTAACGTAATGTTATTTTTAATCATCAACGTCTTTAACATCTGACATGTCTTGGCCCATCGTTGTTCATCAATTAAATTCGCAGGGTGGATGTTAAGAGTTACTGTTTTTAAATTTTTTAATGATTGAATACATGTTTCCCATTGTCGACAATCGAGATAGTCTAAATTTTGAAGTGGAATACGACATTCTATATTAAGTTCTTCTACATGAGGTGTAATAACTAATAGAAATTTAATAAATTGATCGAATGAAAGATTGAATAATTTGACATTTAATATAAATCTAGATATTTGATTTGTGCATGTCATAGTTTCTGTAGATAAAAAATTAATTTGCTTAGCTATTATGTGTAGAGATTGTAAATATTGTAAATATTGTAATAATAGATAAAGTCGACCGATAAAAATATTTTCATCAATACCAAACAATCGTAAGTTTTTAATTGAACTGTTGAATGTCGGTTTATATAATAATGGACACATAGCTATACCCAATCGTAGAGTACATGTTTGTAAATTTTTAAGTGATAGAATTATTTGTAGAAAATCACGTAGTTTTAATTTATCGCCAGACGAAGTCGAACTAATATGTAAATGTTGAAGATGAATAGCAATTTGTTGAAATAGATTGAGAAAATCTTGTGTCACATGGAAACGATGAAGAACAAGTTTTGTGAGACAAGGAAAATATAATAAATTTGCATATTTTGTAAGATCAATCTAAATGTCATGGAATAGTATTAGAAAGAAGAAACATAGACATTCAATTCTTCAATATCCACACATCTCCTATGATGACGTTGTTCAAACTGGTGACAGTACATATTCATGTACACATATATATCTCATTGCTAGTTCGAAAAATTTGCCTTTTTTTCTTCTTCTTAGCAACCTATTCGTACACAAAGCTAGTTCTAACAGTCCTAAAGCTATGGGATTCGATCAAATTCTTCCACATCTGAACATTCATAATTCGAAGAATAATCCCCGTCCCTTGCAATTAACACGTCTACAAAAATAACTGACAATTCTCTAGAAAGAAGAAAAGATAGTTCAAAGATTTGCACACGTACTTTCTTGATATTTTCCAATCGTAAGCTATTAATGTTTTCTCGATGTGTTAAACGTGGTAAAATAAATTCAAGTAAATATTTGGTATCTTTATCATGATTTTTAACACTAAAATGTATTTGATAATATAATAGCATTTGATTAAATCTTGTATTTAAACCAAAGAATGCATTAAATTGATTTTTAAGTTTTAAATATGAGAATATATCGAACCAAATTTCACAAGATAAATCTTCAATTTTACTACTATACATGATCGAAATAGATGGTGAGAATAAAGGTAACTTGTTCATATCGATATTGAAAACGAAATAAACACATATGTATAATGAAAAGAAACTCAAAGAGAAAGAAATATTATGATGCAAGAACATGACTCAGAAGAGAAAAAAAAATATTTATTTTGTAATTATATGTAATCTTCGATGAAAGTTTAAAAACAAGTTGTCATTTGTTCAGAATTTATACACGAAAGAGCACGTTGAACATTTCGTTCGATTTCAATAACTTGACTATTTGTCGATGGGAATGTTGCTTTTAATATTACGGCTGCTTGTTGATAATATTCTAAAGCTTGCTCAAATAATTGTTTTTCTTCATAAACTAATCCAATATTTTCTAATGTTGATCCTAATGATGAATGTTGAGATGGAAGAGATTTTTTTTTAATTTCAAGTGCATGCATATAATTTTCCAATGCTAAATCATACTGTTCAAGAGAAAGATGAACGTTTCCAATATTATTGTACGATGCACCAAGATCTGGATGATTATTGGGTAAGTATTGTTGACGAATTTGTAAAGCTTTTTGATGACATGCCAAGGCTTTGGAAAAATTTTTCTCCTTTTCATAGAGACAACCCATGTTGTTTAAACAATCAGCTATTTGATAACAGTTTTCACCGAAAGAATTTTTCCAAATAGCCGATGCTTTATCGTAAAAGTCTAAAGCCTTTCTAATATTTTCTAGTTTTTGATAAATACAACCAATACAATTGTAGCTATCAGCTAAACGTGGATCATTGGGTTTTAGTATCTTCAATGATTTTTCGTGCCAACTCAAACTTTGATCATAGTCCTCTTTAGCAAGAGCTAATACACCAAGTGAATGATAACATTTCGATAGGTCATCATGATCATTTGGTAATTCTTTAAGTAATCGATTGAAATATTTTATAGCCAAATCATATTTTCCCATTTGATACAAAATATTTCCAAATGCAAGAAGACTTGTTTCATCATTAGTGCCACTATATTCAGTTTTAATACTGTCAAATAATCTTTTCAAATTTTCATCACTATGATTCGATAGAATCATATTGATAGTCCAAAGTCCATCGTCACTTTGTTTAACATTAACCAAACGAAATATTGAACCAAACATAAACAAAATTTCTTGTTCATTCGAATAGAAACTGTTCGAAGTTATATTAGCGAACGGTTTTAAATTATCTAAATGAGGATTAGCATCAATTTCAAATAGAACTTTTTGTAAATCATGTGTAAATGAATATTCATTTAAAAATTTAATTGCCTGTTTTCGATTAAGACTTGTTGAGAAAAATGATTTTACTGATATATATTCACCAATCGATCTAACTAATTGATTTAATTCATCCATGGACATAAGTTGTCCACGATAGACACGTATGGACGATGAACATTTAAATAATTTTAATTGTTTTTCCATATCACAAATAAAAAATCGAAATCGAAATAAGAAATCAATATTTTGTGTACGAAATGCTTTATTTAATAGACGATAAACAAATGAATCACGTGAATACCACCATATGGCTTTGGTTGGTGTATAAGTTTTGTCGAATTCATTAACTAAACTTAATTCTTTTGGATTCTTTTCATAGTACTTTTTACATGAATTAACAAGTTCATTTTTACTAGCTAAATTAGTTTTCATACGTAGAAGACAATCGAACAATAATTGATTATGTAGAAATTCACCATTAAATACATTTGTAGATTTTTCTATATTACTAGTGAAGTTTGTTATATCAATTAATAATGGTTCGTCAACTCTATTCTCAATCCGTTTTGATTGATCTTGTTGAATTTTTTTAAATAGACTATCTATATCAGTAATTACACCTTTGATCTAAATGGCAACACAAGAAAAAGAAATCAGTAGATTTTATGTCATGCTATGATCAACATTCGACAGATCAAAGTTGCAATTCTCTTGATCGTCAGATTATTCTAAGATTTGATGCAATAGTCAGCTTAAGCTTTTGTTCATAAACAATAAAAACGATAGTATACATATGCACATATGATTAGATGGAAAATTTTAGTCTTCTATTGTTCTCATCCACATAGAATTAACAAAGACTTTTATATGATACTAGATAGAAAACCTGTTGGATACGCTAGTTTTCAATTTTCTTAGACCTGAGGTCTTACGAGGAAACAAATACAACTGATGAATCGCTGTTTGGATTGGACTTCATGCGTAGGGTAGACCCTAGTGAAATATGAAAAACCGGGAAAGGAATAACGCTCATAGACCTTCTTTCCCGAGTCATAAGCATTTTACTGGAATTTTAAGCCTTTAACTATGGTATGTAGCAAAAAATAGAATGACGGTTTTTCGACCTGAGATTTCATCCATCGACAGCTCTATTTATGAGTAGGATATCTTGAAAATTCCAGCTGAAAAGTATGTTTCCTTTCCGAGATATTACACTCATAAACCAAATAAGATTCTAGCATCCTTTGTAGGATTTCACTGATTCTTGCAAGTTTAAAATCTCGGAAAGGAAACATACTTTTCAACTAAAATTTTCAAGATATCCTACTCATAAATAGAGCTGTCGATGGATAAAATCTCAGGTCGAAAAACCGTCATTCTATTTTTTGCTACATACCATAGTTAGAGGCTTAAAATTCCAGTAAAATACTTATAACTCGGGAAAGAAGGTCTGTGAACGTTTTTCCTTTCCCGGTTTTTCATATTTCACTAGGGTCTACCCTACGCATGAAGTCCAATCCAAAAAGCGATTCATCAGTTGGATATGTTCCCTCGTCAGTGACATCTCTTAACTTTGCGATAATTCGAAACTCGGTATTCGTTTCAGAAGCTCAAATTAATTTTTGCATGAAGTTAGCTGAGTGTCAAAAGTGTACGAAGAACCGAATTATTCTTTTCACGTAGGTTAGTTTCCATGGTAAATTCTTCTTGTTCTCCATCTTGACACATGAGTCACAATTCAAGTCTGCAATAATTTGTTCTTGGTACCTGAATATCATTTTCAGCAGAATGAATAGCTTCCCAAGATTGTAAGAGAGCATGCATGAGAAAGTCGAGCAATCGTCTGATAGGTCATAACATGAATTTTTGTCCCACCCCCTTTCTTTTATTTCATTAGATTCTGCTTGTAAAATTGGGCTGACGAATATTT
>OENT01000200.1:0-80399 GCA_900239685.1 Rotaria macrura
GTTAACATTGTCTCGGAGTTATGTAAATTCGAATGAATCAAATCTTCAGAGTTGATGATCATTGACCGCGTATTTCTTATATCTTTGAAATAGTTACTGAGATGCTCAGTTACAAATTTAGCACTTTGAATAGCGGTATTTAAAGATAAGTTCCGCTCGAAGGTAAAAAGTCTATTTTTTCGAATTGCATCTAAATATTGATAGACAACGGTCGCTTGAATAGATTTTCTCTTAAAATAAATTTGATTGATTTTTCTTCTACTAATTGCTATAATTTGCTCGAGATCTGTTGAACATTTTGATTGATTTTGAAAATTCATTGTAAAAGGTAAGATATAAATTTGAATAAATCTATCGTTTTTTGAATCGGAAGAAAAATAAACATTCTCTACAAGTTCACATTCATCATTGATTCGCGAAATTCGAACACTTTCTAATTGTCGTGTTACTATCCATTGAATATATTTCATTATTCCAGTACCATCATGCGTCCATACAGAACTGATTATGCTTGTATCAGGTGCACAACTATTTGTTAGAAATTCTTGAAGGGGAATCGTCTGCGACTTGAAGCAAACGACAATACTAGCTTCATTAGATGATTTATATTTTATGTTCAAGTGTGTACAATAAAAACCAATATAGATACAGACGAATGAGCATAGTAATAATCTACATAAAAACAAACGTTGGTATGTAGAAAGCTTTATACATCGCATGATATAGGATGATAATGAATGCTGTTGCCCATAATTACTATACAATGATGAAATGTTTTGATACAATTATCTAAACGATTGAAAAATATTTGCGGATATTTCCCACTTAGATGGGTTTCTATGTGAATAAAACGAGTACTGCGAAGGGGTCGAAACGAGATTCATACATTGTTAGTTATATCTCAGTATACCTGAAAATCTTGATTAGAAACATCTCTCAGTGTCGATTGTCCACCACGACATCCTCCAGATGACTCTCTATCGCCCTCAAACATACAATCATCTTATGAATTCATTTTGATATTTGAATGGTCGGCTGTATTCATTTGCTGATCGAAGATGTACGAACGAATATATTGATAGAAGAAAATATCAATCAAACTCATTGATCCATTTATTCGATCGAGGCAATTACCATACTCATTTTCATCAGAAACGATGAATTCATCCATGACTTCTACCTTTCATCGAGCGATGGCTATTGTTCGATGATCTCGCTGATGTCAAGATTGTGAGAATAAAAGTTCATTCGATTAGTAGCATCGCCCCTACTGACTTCCTTCAGAAATGACTTTGGTATTCTATTATTGTTAACTGTTGATTCGTATGATAGAAATCGCTCGAATGAATAAAAGCAAAGTATCTTCGTCGATATCAACAACATTAACGTTAGGGCGAGTTAGCTCAGGAGAGCAAAGAATAAGAACAACACTTAAAGTCATCTGATTCTCAGGAAAGTGAGGCTGTCTATAAGGAAAAATATCCTCTCTATCAATAGTTGAACTTGAGATACGTAATGATACCGTGCAAGATTTCGTTGAGATATGACCTGATAAAATTCCTCTTACACAAGCACGATCCCATACAAAAGTGAACAACTCATACAAATGCTTCTCTTTGAGAGAAATTCAGTTCTTGAAGTTACTTCAAATAGTATCTAGATATTGTATCAATGAAAACAAGAATTTTTTTCTAACTATGCCTCATACGACTAGCTATCATTCTGATTATTTTTCGTATTTACTTCTAAAGACAAACTAAATTGGTAATTGAATTCTTCAAATTGTGAATGTTAACAATACAGAATCGATAATAGAGATCTAAAAAACTCTAGACATATTTATGGATAGCAAGGAGTTTAGAGTATACAGCAGAACTTTAAGAATTGTATACCTTATAGTGATCCGAAGAAATCAGATGATGTGAAACGATTCAAAGAGTTTATCATAGAATCTGATTAAGATTAATAAAATATAACAGAAAACTTAAACAAATACTTCGAAATGTTTTTAGAATAATTCACGAACGAGTCTTGCTACATTTTCAATAATCAATCAAAAAAGCTAGATAGAAAGATCTTGATGTTAATCATCATTATGGTTGTAGTACGAACAGAAAATTACGAGTAATATTTCGTACGGCTGAAGATGTATACAAAATTGATTACTTATACTGTTCACTATTTACATGTAGGTAATAGTTCTAACCAAGTCTCTTCAAAAATTTATACGGGACTTTCAATAAATCGTTGTGTAAGGTTTTTATTTACTTATGGGCAGTTGAACTACTTGAATGTTTCTTACTATAATTTTCATTCTTTATAAACAGTTCGAAAGATCCGCTGACAGATTTATTCGTATAGTTTTGTTTCACACGAAGCGAATGTGGAGCAGTTTCTTTAAGATTATGAGATTTCTTAACATTATATTTTTCCTGGAGAACTCTCATTTTTATTGAAATATGATGTTTTCAAAATGCCTGAAGTTCAAAAAATTATTAACAAGATTGTTTCTACCATCTTTAATGCAATGTATATGATGAAATCTCTTTCGGCATTGTGAAAGAATAATATGAGTACTATGTAGAAAATGTGACACATTCTTAATAACACTGCAAAAAACACCACATAAAACTCAATTGATCTATTGGAAATAGTTGGTAAGATATAACTGACGATTTCTTATTTGACACTATATAATTAATTTTTAAATCTGAATATGAGCTTTGTTTTTATTGATAAATCAAAACTAAGAATAGCGCTTCGTATTTATTTTCGTCACAGTACATGATGCTTTGAAGATTATAGTATCTAGCTGTGACTAAAATCGATGTGAAATTTACTTGAGTTTAATGATTTATATAATCGACGTCAATCAGTATTTTACAAGCATTTTTACTTGAGAATCCCAAGCTACTGAGACCGAAAATTCGATCGATGAATAAACTTGTTTACCAATCAACATGACCTACCGTTGTATTGTTTCTATGTTGAAACCTTCTATTCTTTGTCCCACTGTATTTACTAATCGAACGATATAAATCGTAGTGACGGTTGCGCCCTTTTTTCTGATTTAGAGAATTGAAAAAATAAGCATTGCAAACAGCAATTAAATGGCAAAACGCATTCATACAAGAAAAAAGCGTCTAAGTATCCAACGTGTCACTCTCGATGTCATTTGAAATTCAAGTATCAACTGTTAAATGCTATTTTACTGTTTCGTTTTTCTCCGATTCTTCATACCTTATTGTAATAGAAAGAGAGAAGAAGTAAAGGAAGGGAAAATTTTGAAGGAAGACAAGAGTAAAGAGAACCACAGTGATTGAGTAAACATGACCGCTTTAATGTCAACATTCAAATCTAAATAGTATGCGCACAAATAAAATAAAGCATAAAGTAGAACATATTTTTGATATTGCATATAGTATTAAGTTTTGAAATTTAGTTTTAATGTCATTTATAAGTTTAAATATGATTGCGTTCGAAATGACAGAAAACATTTCAATAGAATGATATTGCCTGACATGAGATTACATGCATCTTTCATTTCAAATTCTATTCGAATAGACGAATTATTTTTTGTTGAAAATAATAGGCTGATATCTAATAAAAGAAAAAGCGTTCAACAGTGAACCAATATACTTCATGTTAGATTTTGATATTTGAACTCAATTATCAGTATCAAATGAACTAAAATCTTATGAAATTCGATAAATAATATTACTTATATATGCCTCACAAAATGTTTCATGGTTTTAACAATTATAGCTTCAAAAACTAGGAGTATCAATGTGAGTCTTCTCTAGATAAATATGAACAATCTGTTGTAATCAGTAGTACTGGTGAAGCGTTTATGTTTGAGTAAAAATATTTTACTGAATTGCAACACTTTAGATGTCGTCAAAGTACACACTTTAAAATTTCATATTTTTTGATTCATTTATGTTGTGATATAAATTTTCTCTTAATTTATGGGAGCTCTTTGTATATGGAGATATAAAATAGTATCATCTCTAATGTATGTTAAACAAAAGCACTTTATCCAATTAAGTGTACTAATCTTTGAAATTTTTTTTAGACTTCACAAAAGAATTAACTTTGGACTGATTTGGATTGTGACATTTTCAATCGTGATTTTCTATTTTAACATCTGACAAAATTGATTGTCATACGTCCTAAGTAGTTGTTGAACATTTGACCTATTTATGAATAACTATATTCCTCAGACGATAAGAATATGTCATCGAAATAATGCAAAATCAAGATGATGCACAGAACTTGTCATAAATCAGAAAGTCAAGATTGCCATGAGTTTTGACCGAGGAATTCTCAATCGAGTACCCAGTGAACAATGTCACCTCGAAAATCAGGATTATTCTTGATTATCGGTGAAAAAATCGAATTTATCAAACAAAACCCATTCCTTATCGAGAAAATCAAATTAAAATCGATTAAAATCCTACAATCGATTGAAAAAAATCCATTTCATCAATTTTTTTTATTCGATTTCATCTCTTTTAATCTGATTTTAATGATACATTCGATTGAAGTCTTCTCAATCGATTGAAATTCCAATCATTTAAAATCGGATTCAGGTATTATCGATCGATTCGTCGCAATTATGTCAGCTGGAATCCGATTTCAATCCAACGATCGATTTAATTCTGAATCATATGTAACCGAATTGACAGATAATCAATTGAATGCTTCCAATTCACTCGCATGCAAAGAGATTTCAATCTCTAAAATTTTTTCACACACGTAGTTGTCAAATATTTCTAACCTCCCACATATTTATATGGGACGTGCTGGCCTCGCACAGTGAGATGTTTCGGTGGTCAGAAACTGAATCGTTCACAAGTCCGAATTTCAAAAGGTAGACTTTTGTATTTCGACTGCAATCATTATTCGGATGAAAGTTTGCTGAAGGTTATCGATGTCGAATAATCCGAATCCATGATTGGTCTTTGTTCCCGAGGTTCCATCGGTTAGTAGTTGAACCTACAAAAGGCAGCAACTCAGATGTTAGAGATTATATACCAATTAATTTCCTTATTCTGAGGAATGGTGGCCGTAGGTTTATATGGTGTCAAGGATGGTATTATCGGGAAGATATTGGGCATTGGTTGAAGGTGGGTTCTGTCGAGCATGTATGACTTATGGCTCGTATCATGTATTGCTGAAGAAGTACAGGATTCCTTTTCCATTCTTTCTTGCATCGACCACCAACTTTGCCATGAAGATTGGCAGAACTTAAGCGTCGAAATTCAGATACATTTTGAGTATAGCTGTAGTAATGGAGAAACTAGATTACAATAGTTCGCAGTACAGCTCACTTACAGATGAAGTACAGAAAGTGGGCTGGAGGTACCGTTGGAGTACAGGGAAGTGGACCTAAGGTACATTTGAGATACAGTGAGTTGGGCCTGAAGTACAGTTGAAGGATGATTTAGTAGACCTTAGGTCAAGGGGGAAATAGCATACTTCAAGTAGAAAAGTAGAGGAAAGTACAGAAGTACTTTGAAGTAATTTCAAATCAATCAAAGTTAGTAGAATTAGCTTAAATTACAATAAGGTATCCATAAGTAGTCAGAAGTATTGTTAAAAGTACCCCAAAGTACTTTGAAGTACATTGTAATTACACGATGAAGTATTTTGAAGTACCTTAAAAGTATCCGAAGCTACTTTTTAGTACAGAAAAGTACCGAGAAGTAAGTGCAGTTATTGGAAAACATCCTAGAGCATCTAAAAGTTGATTAAACGAAATAAAGCTAAGCGGATAAAATGAGAAGTCGTTCAATTAACTTGAACAACAAAAGAAAAACAATGAAAGAAGTAGGTCTAAGTAATAATTTTATCAATCGATATCTTTTGTTTGTTGTATGACTCGAGATAAGCGATCACTTGATAAATTTGTTATTTTATTGGATAATAGCCAACAAGCTGATTGTTTATGAATGTGCTTAATTTTCTCGTTTATTTTGATCTTGAAATATGATTCTTTCGACGTGGGATTGATGTCATCTGTTATTCTTAACCCGATAAAGCCGGATTTCATCGAATTCAATGTATCATCATCGCCATTCTCATCATCATTTTCAAAATTTAATAGAACTTCATCGTTGAGCTGACCTTGTTCATTCTTTTCAGTTTCATTCTCTTCATCTAATTCAAGTTCTTTGGTGTCGTTATCAGTTATTCTTAAGGAATAGGCAAACATTTTCGAATTTTTTCTTAAGCTAGCAAAAGATAAAATATACTTAGATCTTTCAAATAAATTATTTCATGTTCTTTCAATGCGTTTAACATTTCCGAGTCTTTGCAAACATGCAGTGCTTGATCGTATGCATTGGATATTAGCCGTTCGATATCTAATGTGCCAATCTCATATAATGCATCGAACGATGCGAGTGTACCATAATGTTTGTATTTGTGATGTATGGGGAAAGACAAGCCATGCTCGGATCGATCATATCATAGATGGAACATATACCAGTTCGGACTTTAAACCGGCTAGTAGACCGGTTTCAAACCGGTCTACTAGTCTATTACCGGCTTGCATCCAGTCTACCGGTCATACCGGTTTCTTTCTCGGCATCCACCATGGAAGGTAACTTACTCTGAAAGTTCATAAACTTAGTCTTCTTTTGCTAAAAAAGAAGTTTTGGAGCACAAAAAAAAGTATTCAATGAAATTTCACCAAAGGTAACCGAAGTCGAGGAGTAAAAATCTGGAGTCTGTTTTGTCAAATTGTGTGCTCAACTTTTTCGTTCTGCTCTTCAACAATAGAATTGAAAAGTACAAAAATTTCAGTATGAAATTTTGAAAGACTAATTAAAGATTTGTCTTCGTCTGCATCTGCCCTAATTGCCTTCAGTCAAACTTGACAAAAGTCGCTATTTTCTTGCAATGCCTTTACTTTAGCACTAAAAGAGAAGATTAATAAGTTTTATGATTCGTGTCGTATTTTACCAGTAGATCATTTCATACCGGTGGACCGGTCGGTTCAGTCCGGTCTGAACCTTCCAAGCCGATACTGGTACCAGTCATCCAAAAACTAAAGCGGTTCCATCTATGATAAATGTCACAATATCCTTACACCGTGTATCTAGATTTCAATGTCCTAATACCCATAGAATGTATTTCGATGCGCTACTAGCGACGTAACCAGAAATCAAAGGGTAGTGGGGCTCAGCCCCTACACTCAAGATGGTGAAAAGAGAGATAAAATCAGGTTTATTTTTGAGGAATTACATTTCATGGGTGACCCGACACTTGGGCTCTCGTTAGTTGAGCCTTCATTTATGTATAAGACAAAATTTCTAATCAACATCTACTCATGCACGAAGATGAAGTTTGAAAATGCATGTAAACCTGTGATAACTCATGATGTGATGATCCCTTGGTACGTCCATGAATAAGACGTCTATCTCTACAGAAGCGAACAAGTATTCGAAATATTTATTTCAATGACTAACTTATAATTTGTCGACTATTTCGAGGATAATTTTTTCAAGCATCCATTTCGAAACAATGATGTTGTTGTCCTCACTTTTCAATCACGAAGTAGTAGTTTTTCGAGATTGAAACAACAGCTACCTCGGACGAACAATTTATCGGAAAGCTCGCACAGAGCTATTCAAGTAGCATGAGCCTGATCTAATTTCAGGATAAAATTGCGCATAAATTCTGTATGACATTCAGCACGAGAAAACCTGTGAATCTATCAATCTATGAAAGACTTGAAAATCGAACAGAATGCAAATTCAATAATAACTGAGCAGCTGCAAACTGGGGTTGCTAAATTCCCAAAAAGAGCGTAGTTCGAACTTTTGGATGAACAAATACAACGAATACTTTCGTCTTTTCATTTGATACCAAGAGAATTGCATTTTAAAAGAGTAAGAGCTCTGTTTAATTTTTGATATGAATGTTGATTCGACTAAATAAAGTTATCTTCTTCTTCTTGATTAATTTTTTCTTTAAATTAGGCTCAATTGTCGGTGCAGCTATTTGATGAGAGTTGAATCATATCTGAAGAAACCATTTTCATTCTAGCAGAAATCATTTGTGAGAAAAAGACTAGTAGATATGCTTTTCTAGTAGAAATTTCTAGCCTGCAATGGGTTTTTGTTTCAAGAATGAACCACTTCTACCCATGTAAGGAGATACGCGTTCGGGCGAAGGATAAACCTATAGAAGAATGTTCGAATATAAGCAGAAATTATTAGGACTGTTTCTCTAGTCTAGCGCAAAGTTCTGGGAGAAAGGGGCTTTATGTGGCAGAAATGTAAGCCGTTTCAGTAGAAATGATTTATATGGTGTAAAGTGGGTGATGGATGTTTGTATTGGTGCGTTGCTTCATTTCTGCTCGTGAAAAATCTTCTCTAGGAAAAAGAACAATTTGTCTTTGAGTTGCAGCATGAGCGGAAAAGCAGTCCAGGATATATACACAAAAGTGTGTGTCTATTTTTTCTACTTCTCCTTTTAATTCATCACTTTATTTAGGATGAACGCTTTCCGCTTTTACAGGAGTTATTCCTCCACCACTTAGTACACTATACTCAAATGAATATCGTCTATTTTTATTTAAAAACTCAGTTACTTCGAAGTTAACGTGGTGGGGCTGAAAATTCGGGTGAAGTGGCTGAGCCACACTTGACCCACCCCTAGTTACGCCATTATGCATTACCCTTAGGGTATCGCAGTCGATCCTCCAGAAGAATCATTTCGACAGTCAGATCCGATAGAATCCCCGATAGCAGCCACGTCCAATTTTATTTGAATTCCTATAAAATTGATGAATTCCTATACGAATCCGGGTTGTGGATCGATATCCGAATCCCTAGTATTGTAATCCGATCATATCTTACTGTCGGATCCAATGCAACCTGTTGGAAGGCTTTGGCCGATCTCTTTTGTTGGCTTCAGATACTAACTAATGTCCAAATAAAAAATATGAATTTTCTGTCAAATCCATTAGTAGTTCCTCAACCCACAATCCCATTTGAGTTTTTCGGCTCGTCGGATCTTGTAAGATTCGATAGGATTCAGTATTGTATTCATTCACCTGGGACCCTCTGATAGAACTATATGTCAAAAGTTGAGGGATTTTGGTTGTTTAGGTTTATATGTCGTTATTTTGAAAAGGATGAATACCATGAACCCGATTCATATTCCAAAACAGATTAACAATGAATCAATATCCCTATGCTAAGCTATTTCCCTTCGGTGACCGCTCACTTCGTCGCACGACAGTTCGTCGCGAACACTTCGTCGCACGATCAGTTCGTCGCACGACACTTCGTCGCGTTCACTTCGTCGCAATGATAACTTGTTGCGATAAATTCATCGTATTTAAACGAAAACATGAACTTAATTGGATTAAGTCATGCCGTTTATTATTTTACACAATTAATTACATGAATGTATACTCTACCATGTAATTATTAGAGTAACATAAGGGGTAGAATATGCAGTCAGATTAAAAACTAACTTTGTTTTATTGATACTGTGTGAGAAATTATTTTGTTAAAGTTCAAGAAATCTTCTATTAAATAAAACTAAAGTATTTCAAGAAAATGATTTCTGAGCAAATTTAGACCTAAGGAAAACTATGATTAACTAAGATGAAACTCGCTCTCGTTTGAAATTCATTATTCATTCAATATCTCTGAACTAACTGTTGGTGATTAAAAAATATATGGATAAATACATAAATTAATTTTAAAAAATTTTCGTTTCGGTTTCAAATTTTCATGCTGCGACTATAAATAAAAACTAATCGTCATAAATTCTGGAATATTATTGGTTAATATCAGTATTATGTAAAGGTGGTGTCTTCGAATTTAGGAGATTTTTAAATTAAAGAAAAAATTCTTTCAACCTAGCTAACTTCCTTTATATTGAAAAAGTTATGTTTAAATAAAATTTAGAAATTCATGTCGACAAATTTTATGCGAAAAGCTTATTTTATTTTTACTACGTTTAAGATAACTACAAGTTAAGCATTCATTTTTAAAAGCATATACCAAAGTTAAAAACTAGAGTATCTTGTTTTAATTTCGTATTCCATCTATGGTCATATGGTTTTTCGAAACATCTTTGGGTGAAATGCTTTGAACGGTTTATTGGATCGCAAAAAATCTTTCAGTTCGAAGTTATTTCTCATATAATAGAAATATTTTTTTCTTTAATTAACTTCCTTGAAATTCGATGCAGAAACAAATCTAGGAATTTTGTTAGTATAAGTTTGAAATAAACGAGGAGACATCGGATAGTTCTATTTTTCTTTTTTTTCTAAATTTACATTATTGAGCAATCAGATAAAGATAAAATTGTACAAGGGGGAAAATTAAATAACAGACCAATCTAAATTCTGTAATTCAATTAATTAATTCTTTCGTTTATGTACGATAAATTATCGTGAACAATTATCATTGCGGAAATGTACTGCGACGAAGTGATCGTGCGACGAAGTGTACTAGCACTTTGCCTTCCACTTAGTATCCTCTCGAAATGATACCTCCATCTACGTTTATTCAATTTTATCATTCCAGTGAATATTTAATACTTAGAATATTCCTATAGCGACACGAATTGAAATTTGAGAAACACTTCGAAATGATTGTAGCCCCCTCACAAATCCATAGTTTTCCACACGTAGTTGAATTGTCATCAGAACCCAGGTAGAACAAGCACAGTCATAAACGACCATATACGGAGAAATACGGTAAAATACATGGTCCAGTATTACGATCGTATATCTCCGTGTCGTATACGGGGAAATACGACGATATACGGAGAGTAAAACGATCGTTTACGGTCCTTGTATACAAAATCCGTAAACGATTTCCATTTTCCTCCATATACGATCGTATTTGCCCGTATACGATACGGCGATATACGACCGTAATACTGGACCATGTAAAACTCTAAAATACGACCGTTTACGGTCGTGTGGGGAGCGTATACGGTCGTTTACAACCGTATACGAAGTCCGTAATCGTCGACCTGGGAAGAAATAGTCAATTCACCATATCGATTGCCAGTGGTTAAAAATAGTCCTTCCGTTCATAACAGTGTATCACCACATCAAGAATATTTCAATGTACGACATCTATGAAGATTCATTAAAATTCAACCGGCTTCTAGAACTGTGCAATTTTTTCCTTCCACGAAGTATCCCTCATTACATGAATTGAATGCTTTAATACATCAAATGACTCGTTTTCCCAATGTTCTTTCGAATCCTCAACAAAAAGATGACGAATGGCGGCATGATCTTTAAGGTGTTAGACCGAAATAACTCAAATTCCTCAACTTTTAACATATAGTTATATCTTAGGTTATAGAATTCGATATCGTTGGCTAATTCACTCGATAGTTGTTGTAGATGGTCGATAAGGTTCTACGGATACAAAGTCTTCCGATGGAGAAAAGTCGTTACCCGGTGTAGCAGGATTATGCCATCCCTCCGTTTAATGTCACAATCACACCAATATACGTACGTCAACAAAAAGAAGTCGCACATGAACGTTTTTTTCTGTTTTAACTTCTTTTAAATTAGAAAATATGATCATAGTACGTTTTTGGTTTTTGGGCAACTTTCACTGAATAAATTATTTTAAACCATTTCATAATATCTTAGTTTGTCTCCTTCACATCAATGACTTTTCGATCTTCTGTTGTGAGTTGGTAAAAACAAAGACCATTCAAGGAAAACATTGAGTATTGATCAGTAGACTTACATTACAAAAGTTTCAAGTAGTTCGAAGTAGCATAAAGTACTTCAAGTAACTTCAAGTAGTCCAAAGTAACATCAAGTAGCCCAAAATAGGAGTAGGCATCTAAAATTGTCAGAGAAATACCAAAGAGTACTTTGGAAGTAGTGGAAAGTACCTTTGAAGTAGCTAAAAGTAGCTTCAAGTCCAAAAGTATGCTATTTCCCCCCTTGTCTTAGGTACAGCTGCAGTACAGTGAAGTGGCTCTGATATACGGTTGTAGTATGGTGCAATGGACCTAATGTACAACTGGAGTACAGTGATATGCAGATAAGGTACAATCCGAGCCCAATAAAATTGGCCTGATTTACGGTTTTAGTATGTTGAAGTGGACCTAAGGTGCAGCTAGAGTACGGTGAAGTTGGCCTGGAGTACTATTGGAGTATAGTGAAGTGGATCTAAGGTACAGTCAGAGTACAGTGAATTAAGCCTGAAGTAAACGTGTTTGTTAGATCATGTTTACGTCAGGTTTCGATATGTAGATCATCTGGATTTAGTTTCATTACACTACGAAAGTTGCAATTTGTGCAAGTGTGATTTCCATAATGTGCGAGCGTACCAAAATCTATCGTTTCCCTGTAACTAGATGGATTTTGGTATCTTTGAGTTAAGATAATCAGAATTCTTCAAAATGAGTAATGTTTTTGGAGCAAGCTTTTATCGATTATAATTATAATTACTGGTTGAATTGTTGTGATATATACGGAAACTTCTAATCGATTTTAATCTGAATCGGTGTCTGTAGTAGACGATTTTCTTCGGTTGTTATCATAATTATTATTCAGATTATTCTGGCAAAAATCAAAATCATAGTGGAGTGTAATCGAAATTATAATTCATTTCACTAGATTTTCATCGATTACAATCAAAATTATCCGTCGATTATCCAGCGCTATTAATTGATTGACGTTGGTTGGTAATTATGATTTCAATCGATAATGATTTTGATTTAGTTGCAGAGCAATCCGATTGTCAATTTGGATTGGGCACATTGGATTTTGAAATTATAATCAATTATAATCGCTATAATTTTTCACTGGGATCGTATGAATCACTCCAGTTGTTCTACAAACGGACACTCGTGAATGTCACCTGCATTTAATAGCATGTCATCTCCGTTAATAGAGAAATAGCTCTTGTGAAATACTGCTTCTGGATATCTTATGCTGCTCCGTAAGTCATATTCAACACCAAAGATTAGAATATCGAAG
Source organism: Rotaria macrura (assembly GCA_900239685.1). NCBI lineage: Eukaryota > Metazoa > Rotifera > Eurotatoria > Philodinida > Philodinidae > Rotaria > Rotaria macrura. The sequence goes on from OENT01000200.1 coordinate 12,992, forward strand.
CTAAATGCTTAGCGTGTGCATCATTATGCATCTATAATATAGTCATATTAGTACGCACTTGGTGACTGTTCAAAAGTCGATCCTGACATCGTGGTCATGGCATTGTTTTTTGTTTGAATCGAAAGTGATCGGTAAGATCAAAGATTTATTAAGGAAAATGAACAAAACAAAAAAGAAAGTAGCATCAGTTGATGACTTTCCAAGCTATTCAAAATACCGAAAAATTTCAAGGCCGTTCAATACCAGCTACATTTTCCTATGCATAAACACTGAAAAATGTTATCTTCTGGGCGTACCAATTTGTCAACATTCTCGTCAAATAAATCATGGAAACAATTGATTGTATATAGTTCTTTATGTATTAACACGAAAACATACTGTATACTCGATATTGTACCACTTACACGCACGATTGTTTTTAGTTTCGAATGTAACTACTTGTCTCAACTTTTTCTGTGTGTTCTTTAACACTAAAGGCCTGAAATTCATACCTTTATTTTTAAAAACTTATAGTCATTCGCCAAAACTTACAACTGCTTGCTTATCATAAAGCATGTGTCAACTCGACGTCAGATTCATACAAAGGAAAGAATAAGAAAAAAATATTATGCATCGAGAGAGAGAGAAAAGAGTATTGATTTGCTGAGACTAAAGTTGCTGCATAGTTGTGTAATATTTCTGCTGTCAGCTACCCCAGATGAAACAGATTTCTTTTCATTCGATTTTGAGCTATCAAATGATTCATAAGATAAATATTTATTGAATTGTGTATTTTTAAAATTTTCAAAAAGTCATTCAAGTTCTTTATGATAATTTTAATCGCCACTAACAACTAAATTTTATACGCTTAATTTTCATTCCATTGGAAATATTTGCTCTCGCGCTTCTTTCTTTTTGCGTTTGGCTAAATATAAGTTAAAACGTGTGCATTGGCAACAGTAGAATGACTCAGAAAAATCTATTGAGAACAACATGCACAAACAAAAGAGAACACATTTAGTTCTCATGAATTGAATTCTTGTTCAACACGACTTTTAGCTTTATTCTACTAAGTACTAGCATACAAACTGAAAGCTAATAGTCTAATTCTAAGTGATATCATCTAAGAAAACGACAAGTAGGAAGACAAAAACAGCTATCATTCATCGATGAAGTCGTCGAAAACGACGGATGTGTAATAAAATAAATGAACTAAAGGTCATGCTATTCTTGAAAGAATACCTTCCTCTGTTCTTTTATTTAAAATGTGTCGCATTTGCTTTTTCTATCTAGATTCAAAATACATCACAACATTTCAATCGAATAAGCACCAGGTAATTATAGAAGAAGACTATCACTTGTGTCAACAATATCATCAATGAGAGAAGATACTATTACCTTTCAAGAATACTTTCACCTACAGTTAGTAAATTTTTACGATAGTTCTAGAAATAACTAATGAAAGATTAGAACGAGTCCCCATTGACGGAGCTAAACTTGTTCTGAAAGCACAGTGAAGGTACTAGAGGCAAAAAGGTATTTTACTATCGAATTCAAAATTTGATTTGAAGTCTGAAAACATATTTAAATAATTTGAAACAGTTCAATTGCCATCATTGTCTCTCGAGAATAGACAAGTTAATTGAATAGAAGATTAATTTTTAGTTGTGAAAGACATTTAGGACATTCACCCTAATGAATTTGCATCTATTGTTCTGATCGAAAGTAATCTAGCAACTATACTGCTAAACAAGCAATAAACTGTTTCATACCGGAATATGATGTGCAAAAGTCACCGATTGGAACAGGCTATATGGTGATATTAAATACAGAGACGATTGAAAGTCGTATGAATCGATGTTCGACGAATTTTATTCACATCTCTTCTGTTAATAGTTCCAAAACGAGATGAAACATAAAACTTAACCACATAGTAAATACACTGAAAGATGAATCCTTAAATCGACGGTGTGATATATCCAAAGATTACGTCAGACAGATCAATCTTTAGTTTTTTGCATGCTTCGATTTTTTTTTGTTTTAGAATCTGTCATTCATCGATGACTTCAAGTAATCTCTTTTCAATGATGTACCAAAATATGCTCTACTTTCATGGTGGTCATCAGCAACAACTTTTATCAATGGAACAACAATGCAAGGAAGCCAAAAGCATTCGTGATCTACATCATTTAGCTTCCGATATTCATTCGTTCTGTCACTTTCTTCACAATCATCATACAATTGAAGATCAACATTTTTTTCCTTTCATCGGACGTAAAATAGATATTTCGCATCTAGAAGCTCATCATACACAACTTGCAAAGCTTCTAGTTGAGTTTGACAATTTTTCTGGCCGCCTCAAGCAGCTTAAAAATTCAGATGAAGATATTACTATGGTTGTGGCCGAAGCTACAGCACTTGTTGGAAAAGTTTCGACATTAGTCAATGAACACGAAAGAGCTGAAGAGCAGGTAATTGCGCCTGACAATATGAAAAAATGGTTTACTGAGAGCGAAATGAAACGGTTTTACAAAATGTAAGTTATGGCCGTCTGTCTGATGATGACATAAACTTTGATTTCCATTTTTTTGTGAATATTTTTTCAACGTTTATTTTTAAAAGTTACGTCCAGTACATGATGAGAACTGTGAATGACAGCAATGTTTTCATCTAAAATAAACGTTATCAGGATCATCCTTCTTGGATTTATGTGTGCCATACGGTGTGACTATTGTTACTAATCCTATGAATATTGTTTTGTCCGATGTATTTTTCGAAACGATTGCCATTCTGGTCTATATGACCCTGTAAAACTGCAATAAGGAAGTAATTCTAATATTTTGACTAGATTCAACCAATTTAGAATTGCTGCTCGACTACGTGAAGCTCTGAAACTAGGTTCATTAATAGCTAATTATCTCATAGTTGAATTGAATAATTTGATTTAGTTTATGATTTAATTAATTGATTGCTTGATTAGACTATTTTTCACAGTTTAAGATTAGCAAGGCTGTGAGGCGATGAGAATACTGAAATGTTTAGGCCAAACATTTCGGCATTTCATTGGAATCGTATGTCACTAAACATATCTTAAGTAATTTTAAAAAAATCAGAACGGATTGAAAAACGGTAGGGCGATGATTAAAATCATTTTTGGTTAATATCTCAGGATTGTCAGAAAAAACCTAGAAACAATTTGTTCACAGGATTTTTAGAAGTTGTTTCGGAAAGCTATAGCTTTTTCTAGCTTTTTATTTGAAAATCAACTTTCACTGTCACCGACGCTAAACAATTCTCTCAAAATCCATGGTTCAACATGTTTCATTACTCTCTTGTATCTGGTAGTCACGAGACTTTAAAGATATGTTTTGTGATTCGTTTGGATGCCATTTTTTCTCACTTGAAAAACAAACATGTCGATTATGAACTCATTTTTTCCAATATATTTTGTGAAACTCAAGTAGGTCTTCGATGAAAACAATGGCTGTGAGTTTCAAGCCAAAGCATTTTGGTTCCTTCGCCTGTAGTACTCACTTTCATAATCAATAGTAACTGACTCATATTTTTAGCAGTTTCATTCGTTAATTAATTAAACGTTTATAATGATAAGAATATTATTTTAATAGCCGTGTAACAATATTTTTCTGTTCCTCCTTTTAAGGATTTATTTTTATTTAGTTATGTTTCATCAACCATATTAACTTCATCAGAGTTTTGTAAAATGAAAAATAGTAATTTAACATAAATTGTCTGCAATGTAGCAGCATTCGTTATTGTCATTTCTATTTCTTTCTTTTCGTTTCGTTTGTTTTCTATTTCGTTTACGTTACTGTCCTAGCAAGACGCTAAAGTATATACATATACATATATGTAATGTTTTCGTTCGTTGTTTGATCTTGTTTGATCTCAACATAGATATTCGTTATTGTTGATCAAGGTCAATAAAACATTATATTTGGCCTTGACCTTTCTTTCTATTACGTAATAAGATTGTCTATTACGTAGTATATATATATACTCGATTTGGAAATAAAGGTTGTTGTTTTTCCGTATTAACTTGAATACGTGACATTGTCTATATTGTATCAATAGTAGAAAGAACAAGACGGTTATACTTGAGAAACTTATTTCTTTCGGATTTTTCACCGTTCATTCTGCTATCAACAGAATACAGTAAATATGCACTTGTTATTTAATACTACATATCATTTTACAACTAGTCTGATGAAATCAACATTGTTGACGAAACGTCACTAAGCAAAAGTAAATCTTTAAAGATAGAAAGACAAAAAAACCTTTACACAAATATCAAATTGTAAATGACCTTCCTCCTTAGTCAGGTATGATAAAATAACAGCCGAGTAGTAGGTGGTATCACTTTTGTGTTTCGTTTTCAGGAATGGGGGAAAGCCATGCAGTTTCCCCTAGAAAAATCAGCAAAGGTGTATAAACACTTTGATTCATCAATACAACTGTGGAAACAGGAGTTTGAGATGTTTGCCCGTTCCTTAGGAATAGAACGCTAACATCTCTACTGAGTAGCAACAGTGAAAATGAAAAATAATGTTTCAATAAAGAACAGAGAAGAATGAAATTCCTTTTGAAAATGCAGGCATATAAAAAAAAGGAACTTTATTGACAATTCCTCATAATGAGAAAAGAAATATTGTTATGTAAAGATTCTGCACGTCAAGTTTTGAATGTGTGGGTTTGGTTCGTTTTAAATATAATCACTCATTTCTCATAGATTAGCATGGGATGGGATAGGTTAAAAATTCAGATAAATCAATGACTTCGCCAGCAGCATACGTATAGCTTATTATCTCGCAAACATGTAAGGGACTTGTCCTGAACTATTTTAAAGAGGTTATTCAAGAGGATCATTTCACATTGCCTGTTCCAAATTTTCGTTTGTTTTTAGGTTTTAACTTTTGCGCTCTATGTATTTTATTGGAAGTGTTCCCAGTGTATTAAACTGTTTCGATAACCCAGAAGCTTTAACACCAAAATACCAGGAAAGACAGAGTGCTTTCTATGTGAAAACAATTAAATCGTTTTGATGAACTTCTTCAGAACGTACCCTTTATATAAAAACAAAAGAAGTCTGCAGAATTACCTCCAGTTTTTCTTCATCAAGTTGAAACGTTCTACACAGATACAGATAAATACATTTTCATGACTACTTTTTCGTTATAAAAAATATTGAATCGCCGATCTTTGACGTATCGGACAAAGTTGAATCGTTTAAAAAAACATGTACTTTTTAACGTGCTCTTCGTATTTTGCCGTTTTTATTGGAATTAAAGGAAATAGAGAGAAACAAGAAAATTAGGTATCACTAAAATACTTTCAGCTCAATCGAACGAATGAAAACTCAAGATGCGGGTTGATAAGGAGCAAAGTTTTAATCTGTGCACCAAAGTATTTCATTGTAGAGAACATTGGAGAGTTTCTACGCTACTAACTTACAAATTTCGTTCTATTAGTCGAGAAATGTTCGAATGTTTATGATAAACCGTTCTTTAAAATGTTGGATAAATTAGTAAAGTCTCCTCAAAGTATAGGGAGTGAGTCTTTTGAGAGGCAGCTAGTGTCTGAAGGAATGAAATGAATTTCTTTATTTGTCACTGTTCTTCGTGATGACAGCGGTGATACAGATTGAGAAGCTTCTTCTATTGAACGACAGACTGTGTCATCTGATTCTGTTATTTGTGGAAATTCATCAAAGGTCGAAGAGAAAGAGACATTTTCTTTTTCTAAAAGAGTATGAACCAGAAAACTGCTCAATATGATCATATCTGGAATCTTAATCATCGAGTTGTAGCTACCCAGACATTTGCATTTTTTTTACAAGATTCGTAGGAGTATTTTTGAATGTCACTGGGAAAATCTATAAGTAAGGAGAAGCACTTATTTGTGAAACAATCATGTGTCATTCATTGTTTTCACTTTAAAACATAAACAAGAATAACAGCAAACTCTATACAATTTATATGTTTCACTGAACGGTTGACAAGGGTGGGAATGTGGGCAAACCATAACTGTGATTTGGATAATACTTTCATGAGACGACAATCTCCACACTCTTTAGCTCTGTCTAACCCATATCTGCCGTGGCAAATTCAAATCGCTGCACAGTCGTTTTTCGACAATGTTCACTACTATCATCGTCACCAGGCTCAAGTCTGTGTCCATACAGCATTAGCCTCTTTTACATGCAACCTAGTCGATTGTCGCTTCATTTATTTCGAGTAGCTTCTATTTTTATGACAGAAGAGTTCTCAATTGAGAATTAATACCAAGAGTTTATTTTTATTTTACTTGTCCTAGTACATCATCATCGTTACCTATATTTCTACTCTTACTTACTGACATCTCAGTGAAGTATTCAAAGAGAATGCACTAGATCTAATGCACATGTTTTTAACCAGTGAGTCTATTATGATCACCTGGTATCAGCGACTACCTAGTTGTGTATGAGCATCACTAACAACGTGCCTCTATTATACTTCACTCTTCAGAATCCTCAAGATTGTGCTAGTTCCCTGAAAATCTAGTGTAGCCCATCTACATTGATTGCACATGAATATTCTGTTATTAATGACTGGATTCTCGGTTCAAAATTATTTCTAGTAGTGCTATTATCAGTAAATCCAGCTGTGGAACATTTTCCATAGACAAAGATAAAAATGATGCGTGGTATGCAGTTTCTTCCGTGACACCTAATCAAGAAAAATGCCGAAAGGAAAAAGAAATTCAAAGCGAATTCACATATCTAATTCAATATCAACACTGATAGCATGAACATATTCAATTTATACAGGAAAGTATTCGTTTTGGGTCGAAATTCTGACCTGAAGCAGGAATGGTAACCCCTATAAACATTGGTTTTGATCACAAATCATAGATTAAGTGAGCAGTCAGAACACTAACGTTCCTCATCCATAGAAATTCTACGTAAGAAAACTCTGATGCATTGACCAACAGACAGCGAAAAAAACTGATTACGACTGATCTCTATGATGAAAGAATCGAATTAACAATGCTAGCAGCGTCAACAAATCTGATACTCTAGAAATGAGAATGGAGGGTGTGGGTGTAAGTATGTCACAAAGATAACTGATGAACTAATTCACACCCACACCCTCTTACGAACGAGTATCGCATACACTGAATATATCAAATCAATACTATTCAAAATGCAGATCATCTATTGCACCAAGTCATTCACTTAATGGGTTCTATGATCGAAGTCGAATAGAGCAATGTTTGGTCATTGTAATTATTTCCATAGAGTTATTTTTATTTTGTAGAACTTCTGAACAGTTTCTATTCTCCTAGCATAATGTGACAAAAACATGTCGTGTTTTAGGATCTATTTTATTCAAACATATCTACTTTGAAAACCGGAAAAGTTGATTGTTTTTTGAAGATTCAGTTCGTATCCGTGAAATATAGCGAGTCATTCGGTCTTTGCTGTCAGATCGTCTTGCATATAATGAACTATAACTGATATGCTCACACAGAGTTTAGTACTAGCCTTGATGCAGCCAATACTTTACTAAGAATAGATGGGATTCAATCTTCATTTAAACTAGAGTGCAGTGTGTTCGTTGTTAGGTCTTAGGACGCTTTATGATATGAAGGCAAAACATGCTGAAAGTGTAGAATAACACGTTGGAAAAAAATAATCAAGTCATTTGGAACATCGATATATCTAACAGTACGCTAGTACTACATCAAATAGTAAGTTTCCTGTTATATGTGGAGTCGACTACTAGAACATGATCAAATTTTGCTTAATCGTTCAACATAGATTTCCTTAAATCAAGTTTTGAAAACATTTTCATGGAATTCTGGGGAATGAGTCATCTTAAGTAATATGTGTATTGATTCAGAGATAAATGATTCAGACAACACGAACGTGGTCAGCGATGATTTTTTCTCGTCCAGTCTGATTGTTACAGGCCAAAAAAACAGTTTACAGGTCGCAAAGCGTATGCATAAACTGCGTTTATGCTGTATGACGTTCCCTTCAGCCGAGTCAAATAGTACTTCATTATAAATGATGAAAAAAACGATCTTCATCAACTCATATGTCACTCGATGACAAAATAAATTTTGTTTCGAAGCAGGCAAAAGACAAGTTAAAGAATAAAGACTTCACGTCTTTTGAAATTCCATAAGAAGATTCTGAATATACTGTAGGGTAAAATAATTTTCGTAGATTGCTTGGCATAGAGGAAAATGTATTTTTACCCTTGAATTTCTTAATCAAAGAATTATCGAAATGTGGAAATGAAATTTAATCAAATAAACTAAAAAAAGAAACGTTTTCACAGTAATGTCTGATCAAAAGTATAAGACAAATGCGTAACATTAAGTAATTATACAAGAACATTAAGCATAGTTTGCAATATCTTAGTAAAATGATTTTGTCCGGGCGCTTACCACTTTTTAAAGTCTACTCATTATTCACTAACGACATCATTGATATCTACACATGTGTCAGCAATTCAATAACGTTTCTATAACAACCCACCACCATGAATAGATGAACTAGAATCACATTTTCATTATCTACAAAGTGCCAGCACAATATTTATCCCACCTTGTTCCTCATTTTACGCTAATTCTAAATATATATAAATCTTAATGTATGGACCAATTGAAAAAACTATTTTCACACAGTGCAGTTAAAAATAACCACTTAAAAATAAGCGTCTTCATTTCATCAGCCAGTATACTAGTGCTTTTTATTGTTCACTTATATCGATATTAGTTGTTAAATAAAAAGATTTTTCTACCAAGAACAAAGTGTTATTTTCATAAATAAAGTATATAGTGTACATGCTGGTTTCGTGAGCAGCATACAAACTATTTTAGTTTTAGTTTTGAGTCTGTAATTCATTCCTTACTGTTCCAGTGATGCCGCCAATACAAACTCGACATATCTATATGTGCTATCCTCTATCATCTTCTTTGACCTTCACTTTTTTTCTCTTCTCTTCTCTTGTCGCTCTCCCTATATATTCATGTTACTAGATAGTTAAGGACATATTCTCTTGTTTGATAAAGTCAGCGTACAAGTTGTACGTACACTTATATGTCTCTCGCTCCCTCTCTAACACTCAAAGCAATCGTTAAGACAAAGTAGAGAGACCGATAGTATCGAAAAGTAATTCAAGCCAAAGTGCATTTCCCTTGAAAATTAACCTGAAACCAGAAATTAGATATTCCATCGAATCATTATAATATTATCAGCCGTATGAAATATCATGTTGGAAGATTCTTTACTTGATATTTATAAGCAAAGTATAATATTAACTTTCAAAATCTTCTACAGGAAGCATGAGTTGATTGTTTTTGGCGGCTTACCACAATTGGTTAACTATAGTCTTGCGTTTGATCTCATTTTGAACTCTTCTAAAAAATGAAGAGGAGTTTTTTATACTAACAAAGGATAGAAAAAAACTATGCTGGAAAAAAGTTCTGCTACAGTCCTTTTTGCTTAGCAAGAAGAATAAGAAAAATGACTTTCTGTTCTTCGTTCCTTCACCGGATGACTGAAGTTCGTAGAAGTTTAAAGAGTTGCCTTGAATCAAACGTGAGGTAAAATGACTGATGATAAACAAGAGGTCTTTTTTTTCCAGTCGGATTAGAACTGTCGTACTTGTCTTGGATTATATGACGTCACTGCCTATCTTTGTCAAGATACTTTGATGTTAATGAGATACGTTTCTGTTTGTATTACTTCTTATAATTATTTTTCTTGATAATATATATTGAACTAACGCATTTACAAAATAACAGACACAGTCATGGCGAACTTGCCGACCGATGAGAATTCAAGATCATGTTCCAAGTATGCAAGTAAAAAATCAAAGACATTTTCATCTGAATGCAGAATATGTGGAGTCCCGGCTCGCTACTCCTATTTCGGCGTTATCTCCTGCAATCCATGTAAAATTTTTTTCAGAAGAAATGCCGAACTTGGACAAGTCAGTTTTATTTTTTATCTTCATAGAATTACTCTCTTTTATTCGTTCTTTAAGGAAACATTCAAATGTCACTTCGATGGTAAATGTAAAACTAATGCTTACAATCGTCATGTATGTACATCATGTCGATTGGCTAAATGTTTCAAAAGTGGAATGAAAATTGAAATGTTTCGTTGGTCAAATACATTAAGAAAAAATGAAATAGATCAAAAAACCAAAACCAAAACTAAACCAATAACAAAAGATCTAGTCAATTTCAACACCCAAAAGCAAATACAAACGGTAAGTATTTTTCAATTTACCTCGTTCGATCATCTTTTCCATGCGTATTTTTTCATTTGTGAAACATGATCTATTAGAAGTGAAAAAGTGTACGCACATCCATACTCATCCAAGAGATCTCGATAGACATTTTAAAATTAGGTAAAGAAGTAAAGTTCAAGGAAGACATATGTAAAAAAATTGGCTAATCACTGTCTCAGTCATCAATTGATCCATATTTAGTTAATTTGTTGTTTTTTCATCATAGGCTTTGGCAGAAGGCTTCAACGGATTGTAAGAGATCATATATAAATAGCATCTCACAAGAATATTAAGTTATGAACAATATCCTTGTTGCGAGCTTCTATTCTGTAAAGTAATAAAGGATAAAAATTATATGTCCTCGCCGCAACCCCCCCCCCCTGTCCCATGAATATCAAAAGGTCGGATTTCATAAGATTAGAAACAACAAGGATATCATGTTTCTAATTACAACTGATCAAAGATTCGTCTAAAAGCCGTTACTTGGATAGTACTTGAGAGGAGTAGCTATATAGCATGTTATGTCAGACTTATTTTTTGTGTTAACGAGAGATATCAACTAACAATTCAGAATGAGACTAACACTATTAATAGTTCGTTATTCCATTTTCGTTATCGAAAATAATCCCACAATTTTAAGGTTTACATATTAAAGGCATAATATGTACTTTGATTTTTAACAAACAGGACAATTATAAAGTCTGTTTGTTTCTCTTATCTCTACATTCTCGCTAACAGAACTATTAGAGCAAAAATAAACTCTTATGCCCGTTTCTTTTAAATATTCGCTTGAAAATCAACGGTTGTCCAAGGTTCTCTAGCTATTTATTTTTCTTACAACAGACGTTACGTATTTTTAAATTCATTCCCATTAGAAGCTAGACCATTGTTCTTCGAAAAGATGGAAAATTGAGACACGTAATAAAATATTGACTCTGTTAAAATGATAGGGCTTTGTGCTTAGTACATCGTGTTTATTGACAAATTTTGACAATTTTTATCATTCCTGATTAGCCGAAACAATTCACTATCCTCCGAAGAATCCAAAAATCTTATTTATGTTTTTCTGATCGTGCATCACAAAATTCATCTAGGAGTTATATTTTAGCGGACCGATTTTTATGCTTGAAATAGTGTGACAAAATTCAGTACGTCACATACTTGCTCTTCTGTGCTAAGCTTTACTTCTATAACTTAAAGGCTAACCTATATAACTTAGAGTTCATTTTATCACCAATTTTTTATTCTCTCAACTTTTTATTCCATGTTCTCCTCAAAGCTATGAATTTGAAAAAACACTTGATTTTCACTTATGTCGTACACTGACACATGCTAGTTCAACGAAAAAAACCCATTCAGTTAAATAAAGTCCAACATAGTAAATCAAATGGGGTAATTCAGAACCTAGTTTGTTGAATATCTCCCTCAAGTATTCTAATATTACAGTTTAAATAAAAACATTGTTGTCTACATACTAGCCCCAACACATCCAATGATTATTTATTTCCATTTAATTGTCCCTGATTTAGCACCAATTTTTGAATGAGTATACTTCAAACTTATGCAAGGTCCTTGGAAATCCGATAAAGTCTCCTCTAGTCACATATGATAGTGCATCAAAGTAACCGGTGTTAGTCGCACCAATTATTTTTATTTAGTCTAGCAGTTTATTTTCTAATTAAAGATTGAATCGTAGAAATAGTTATCCTTGAGAATACTTTCAGATATTCTTGGAACGGTATATTCACGAATAACAATTAATTTAGAAATCCATATGTAACGATCGATAAGTCAAGAAAAATTGAACCGAAAAAAGAATTCTCGGCACCTATTAAAAATTGATAACATCAGATAGCAGCTGTAGTGGAAATGCACAGGATTAACATGCCTTTGACGAAAATAGTTTTATAATCATAAAAATGTGATTAGATGAGAAATTTAATTATCTCTCTGGCAATAAATAATGCTGAAGTATAAACAGTCAGGAGCAAAAGATGCCTTAATCCGATCTTAGATTAAGATAAAATTATGTAACCTTCTATCATGCTTCTTAATAGAAGACTCTGAAATCGTTTACTAATTGTGACGGCGTGAATATATCGATCCTAAAGTTGAAGAATGTTCTAGTATATGTATGTCTTTGAAATAGGATTGTTTTTTTATCAAGTTTTAGCGAAAATCAATACCCAAAATGTTGCAGAGCAGAGGACTAACATCCTTCTCGATGGTACCTCTCCTTTGCTTTTTAAATGAAAACGTTCGTCGTTGAGAAAGCATCATCGATTAAGTTTCATCAACTACGTAGGGCTTCGTATTTTTAAATAGACACAATAGTTGATGTAACTTGTATTGATTCGAGTTCCTTCAGTATTGGAGATGTTGAACATCTGTTTACTTGCTTATCAATTTACGTAATAAATAAATGATAAACCAGTCAACGTCGACCTGTTGCTAGATAATGATGAATATGTTCAATTTCATAAGTAGATAACGTTAAGTTTCGAAAATTTCCTCTTTTTGTTGCTCGATATTTTGTTTCGCAATGAATATTCTATTAAATATCATGCAAGCATTCTGATAGAAATAAATCCTTTCATTGAAAATGCTTTCTTTTTCGTCAGCAATAAATTAAAGCAAAGTTTTACTGGATTATAATCTGAACTATAATCTTTAGATTATTGTGAACACTTTCTTTTTCAAATCGATTAAGAATATTTGTCAATGAATTTCAAATTATCGAAGTGATGTTCAAGAAGTGATCCCCAAGACTAGAAGAATTCCGAAATATGCATGTAAAATCGAATTAAATTAAAATCTATTCAATTTAACCGTAGCTAAATTCATTATGTTTTGTTACACATGAATAATATGTTTTAGTGATGACATTAAAATACGGTTATGAACTTCATGAACATAGTTTGACTATGATTGTGAATTGACTTCAAAATCGAATTTAATGTACCAGTTCTAAAGGTGTTGTATCCTTTCATGGTCTCTATACTGAGCTAAAGATACAGATCAAAGTTCGAACTTCGTACTAAAATACACTGTTCGAAAACAAAAATATGCATTAATTAAATGATTTACTTATGCGAAAATATCATGTCACTCTTAAGTGATGTAGGGAGATCCATTGAAAAGTTTACTTAAATTATTTCATAACACTTTTGAAATTTTGTAAGATGTTTTTCTTCAAATATAAACTAAAGTATAGAGAAGAATATATAAGAGAATATCGACAAACTTTAATACACGGTTAACGATACATCGGATTCACGGACATTCATAAAGAAGAAACCCAAGCTACTATCATCTTTGCACGCATTTTAAACACGTGTAAGTATTGCTCGCTACAAGATTTTGACATTTTTCGATCTCAAAATGATTCCTCAAAGTACTTCGTGCATGTCAAAATTACTTTGAGACATCTTTTTCGATATATTCCACGTGTAAAAGTCGTTGGTTTTAGTGTTTTCATTAATATTTTACAATCGAAGTAACTGGTTTTAGTGACTTTCAAAAAAATATAACAATGCTCAAAACAGATGTTGTAATTAAGACCTTGAAATTACTTTTCATGAATGATTCTCGCTTTGAATATTCTGCACAGATGCTCAATAAAAACTAAAATATTCGTGAGAAAACTGAATCAAAACAAAATAAGTTAGTTTATGTTTTATCTAAGTAAATATTTCAAAAATAAATAAATTTAGTTCCGAAACCAATCATCTAACAAATGAATGGTGACACTGATTTTTAGTTGTTTCTTTTTTTGATTCAACAAATTAGATTTGATGACAACGATGAAAATTTATATCGAGTCGACTAACTATTTATCTTTAAATTGTGTTTTTGAAAAGATGGTGAATTTCCACATTTTCAAAATCTACATTCTATTTTACACGGAGAATACTTGCAAAGAGATCAACAAATATATGGTTCATTATTGAAGATTTATCTTTCTGGATGAAAATTTATTCTTAATAGATAGTCCGTTTATTGTCTTCAGTTGTCATTTTTCGACAGAAAGAAATAATAGATGAAGCACTTGTGCCAACTATCTAATTGATGATCTAGTTGAACGTGTTTTCGTCCGGAAATCGTTATCATCTGTCGAATATTATAAAGTTTCAATAACAAGATAATATTCTGTAAAATATCTTACAAACAAAATCTCAATCCTGCCGATGTACATCTTATAACAGAAGTCTAGTCAATACGTCAAACTCTGAGATTTCGATTCTTGAAAGTCTTCCTATTTTGTTCTCATAGATGCGCTTCACTTATCATTTGCAGTAATTAAATTAGGCAGCTGTGCTATTTCTATCTGAAATAAAATAAATCCTCTACATATATGATACATATATCACAGATAAGCTTTGCCGAATATCAATCGAAAAATGTGATTTTATATCTTTTGTTGAAAGAATGAGGAACCTTTAGATCCTTGAATTTTTCTTTGACATCAAGTGAAATCTCGTCTTTTCTTTTGTATGCTACACGAATGAACATAGTTGTTAATTATAAAATTATAGCAACATATGCATAGATTACCAGAGGCAAAAAATTATATGAAAATTTTAGAAACCTCAACATTTAATTCAATTAAATATAGCTAAACAAGAATCTCATCAATCCAAATATAGGAGTTGATTTTTGGACCATTTTATCAATTGTCAAAATGATAATTTAGTAAACGTAGTGAGGACATATCCAGATCCAGTGTGTTATGTAGATCATTACTGATGCTCTTTAAAAGTTTTAAACAAACATTAGATATATTGAATTGGCATGATAGAAACAAAAAAGATAACTGACATTTATTTCATACCTTATGGATAAAAATTCATTGATAATTATTAACTTTGATATGAAGAATAATTCATTGTCATTTCATCAAATCTTACTAATTAAAATATATTATTTTTTATTTAAGTTACCTACATTGAATCTTTTACGATCCGATTCATCGTTGATGACGAATAGTCAATGGACTCTTCTATCGAATGTAGCTCATAGTTTTGATGAAAGAAAAATTATGTTAATTTCTCAATATTTAATTAAACAAGAGGAAACCTGTCATTCTATGAAAGTACTCGATGAAACATTAGTTGGAAAATTCTTTTCGTTACTTTTCGACACCACAGACTCGTGCCTTCGTTCCAATGGTGATCTCAATAGTTTAGCATCCAATGATCGTTCAATTTTACTCCTTAATAGCACTGATTCTGTATTGTGCCTAGGTGGAATGCTTATTTTGTATCATTCTCAATTAATAACTTGTCGTTCTTTCTTGAATGTTCTCCATACAAAATATGGAGAAGAATGCTTGTCTCGTACTATTCATGGAACAAAATTAATTGATGCTGATATTATTCTTGCTAAATTAACACTCGCATTGCTTCTTTTCTCAACGAATATTTGTTTATTTTCTTCAAAATCACAAGAAGATCATATGGATGCGAGCGCTATGTTTCGAATTCAAAATAGATATACCGACATAACATGGAAATATCTTCTATATAGATATGGTCATCGTGAAGCTGTTTCAAAATTTGTTCATCTAATACAATGTCTTCTTCTTGTTAATCAAACATTGTTTCATCTTCAAAATGTTCAAGAACATGTCAATGATGTTCTTACACTTATTGAAACAACTGAATTGAAACTCATCGTAGATGATGTTGATTAAGCAATATCTAACTAATCAAATTTTATCAAGTTTATACCAGCATAATACTATTCTGCAAGATTTATTATTGTTATATTGTAACAATAGTTGTTGTTTTTGCTTTTTGTATTTCCTACTTGTCTGAAAATAATTACAATATTTATTGAAAATACATAGTAACAGATGTTACACGATGAAGAAAGATTTCAATTACAATTAAACAATCTTGTATAACAAGGAAATGTATGGATTGAGGACAAGCTTTTAAAATGGAACTCGTGTATTCAACAAAACTGGATTAGATAAAACACTCTAACAGGACTTTCGTGAACTTAGTCTAGAAAATGCTGTGAGTTCGAGGTGAATTCAGATTTCAGACGCTTCCATCAATGCAATAACTACATAGCAGTGCAAGCCAAAAGTTTTTAGAAACATTGGAAATTCCAGATATTCTAGAAATTTCAGAAATTGCACAATTTTCGGAGTACCGAAAAATTTAGAAAACAAATACTTTACATTTCCGAAACTTCCGGAATTTCATTTTTTAGAAACCTGGACACCATTTGTGAGCCCACATTCATACTCATATTGTTCCAGTGTGGAGTGTGATGGGGATGACATAGATGTAAACCTTTTATCGAAACGCGTAGGCAACTCAACTTTCTTTCTTTTGCATTCAGTTAGAAGCTTCAATGCTTAAAAAAATTGAACATTAAAGTCATCAGTTTTCAAGCAGGAATCTGAATTTTCTGATTAGAATAGGTGCACGAATATGTTTTTGAAAAAGTTTTTCCTATAAGTAAAAGCCAATAAAGACAAAAGTGATTTAACACATGCATCCAGAAGATTTATGCATATTTGAGAGAGGGATATCCCTTGAAGCCTCATTGTCTTCTTTATAGTTGTGAGAGGTACCCTCTCTTAGGCATGACGATTCATTGTGTAAGTGAATCATTTCAATAATCTTGCTCAAGTTTGCTTCGATGCGACATGGATGAATAATAATTGAACTTTTCATGATTCAGAATTTTTCGAATACTTACGCTTAAGCAGTTCTACTCATTTTCTCAGTTAATTTGTTGATCCTTATATGACAGAACTCGACTGACCATGGTAGCAACAAAAATTAGACTCGTTGATCATGCCTTCTTCTGCTTCTTCAGCATAGAAAGTTCTATTCAGTATCTTCGGTTTCATTGATAGAAATTTGATATAAAAAAAAATCTTCGCTCGTCTATTCTTCACAACATGCGAGTGTCGCAATTCTATATCTTGATGATCAGTATCTCGCTAACTTCATGACGATTATTGATCGAGAGGATGCTTGAAAAAATGCCCATGTTTGTACACATAAAATCCAGAAAATTCGCATAAAAAGACTTACTCTGGTTGATCTCTGCAAAAGTTTATGTAAATACATGGGAAAATAATTTCGATTTTTACTAATGTCTGAATTTTATGGTACAGCCATTCCAAAAAAAAACGCACATAGTCAGTTAATTTTTATCTGATCATTTTTTATTTTGTTTTTCGTTCAACTGTGTAATTTCAACGACTTCGTTTAATCTATCACGTCTCACTATAAACATACCATATATTCGGTTTGTATTTCAACATAGAAAATGCATTTTAAATTTGTATGAAAATTAAATCGAAAGGCACGAACTTTTCGTACATTACCTATAGAAATCGTCTATGGGATCTTTAATTATGTTAATGATTTAACTAGGTTATATTCAGGAGGATACGTTTCTCAAAATAACGTGTCAATAGAATCATCGATTGCTATCATTAATATCAGGCAAGCACTGGTACTTGAAAGAAGAACTGCGTTTTTACTTTCTCTGAATGATAGTACTCTGTCTATCATTTCGCTCAAGTATTTTAATCATAGATATAGAGCGATGAATATAGAGATAATTTATATTCTCTACACCGATTTGAAAAACATTGGGAACACCGAACACAACACGAGTATATGAGATGTTATCGAATTGTATCTTTTTCATGAAAACCTTTTCCTATAGAGCAATTGTTATTGTTTGATTTATACTAAACAATCGCTAGACTCATGAATCTGCTTTTACACTTTTTGCACCCAATACCTATGAGCACATTCGTTGATAGAAGTTCGACGGAGCAACATACTTCACCAGATACTGTCAACCCTGTCGGTATATACTACAGAAAATATATAGATACTAGTACATATGGAGTAGCAATACTTTTTCAAAAGTGAATCATCAATGAATTCAATATTCATGGTTCTTTATCTCAATGTCTGTCTAAGAGACATCGGCAATGGGTAATTTATACAGATGGATGAGCTCTATTTGTACTGAGGGCCTGGATTTCATCTCATTGATATTTAGTGATACAAACACGCGGTCATGGTTTAGTCTAATCTGAAGATATGAGAAAACTATTCCTTACTTAAGATGGTAACAGTAAGACATGTGAGAAACTATTTCTAGCATAAAAATGATGATACAAGTATTTCTTGGGTTGACAAGGTTTAGTGTTTCATTCAGAATCAAATTTCTAGTAAAGACGTAACTCTGGATGTTGGGATCGTTACGAGAATGAAAATAATTCGCACTCACAACTTTGAAATAAACAAAAGCTTTAGAAAGAATTATATTAAGAAAGAAAAGACTTAGTTATAATTATGGAGAGAAAAGACTTCATTATAATGAAAAAAACTTGAAATTTGAATGCATCGTATGGGTCAGGCATATATAGTATAACTAGACGTCTTTAGATTTTTCATCACAATATTTATTCTTCAATGATCTATATGACAAAGCATAGGCATGAAAAGTCTTGGATGAAAAGATGAACGTGATAGCAGCTTCGCTTCCATCAGAGCAGCCACAACTGCGAGCATCCGTCGACTTTTCATATATTTCCAACATCGAGCCATGAAAGAATTCATCTTGTCTTCTACTGCAATGAATATTCTAGGCGAAGATCTGTTGAACTTGAAGATTCGTTTGGCTTTGCGCGAGAACTAACTGTCCATACGTTGACATGGCCATTGCTATTGAAATTAACCAGTTGGTGATTTTCCAACAAAAATATAGGAGCGGAAGACTTTTTAAATACGTCAATAGTTGTCTCATGTATGTCTATATGATAGACAAAAAATTGATGTCAAGATCAAACAAGCATATAATATCTGAGTACGTATTTATCACAAAAAAAATGAATCTCTTCGATCAAATGGAAAGTCACACAGATAAAGTCCTTCAGAAGATGAGAATAGATTCGGATTAAAACGAGGACTTCTTCAAATCTTAATCTCGATAAATTCTTTTCCCATTCTGGTTCAAGGGTTGATTACTTCAATAACCGTTGTTTGTTTTGTCTTCCGGCTAACAGAAAAACTATGGAATTCATTTCAGCGGTGCCACATCTCCCATTATTTTTCAATATCGTTTTATTTCGTAGTTTCATTAAAATTATTCGTATTTTTTTCAATGTCGCACACCTTAAACAAGTGAGCAAGCGTTCATAGTACGGTTGCGTGCACCTACACGTAAAAATTTTTAATTCATTATCAGACTATTTAGTTCCTTTTAATACTGTGGGTGTTTTCATGGAGTATATATTTTATTTAATTAATTCAAGTTGCATTTATCAAAATGTAAGATGTGATATTCGAGAGGAAAAACAACGTCATTCTTTGCAATTTTATGATAATTGGATACACTTCAATGAATGTCACTGAATGTAAATCATGGATTGCTTAAGCAATTTTCTTTATTAGTACTTTTACAGTTATGGATAAATTAACTTTCGTCGATGTTTGCCTGTGAAAAACATTGAATAACTCGAACATGTGCAGATACCTCATCATCTTCGATATCGCTCGACTGATTCGAATTCCTTTATTCACTTTATATGGATTTCTTCAAAATATCTGAACTACCAACGTTCAATCCTCTGTATATGATTGCTGTGAAATTTTCGTCTTAGTCGATTGATTTCTGTATTTTGTTGTCGTCATGAGTAAGCATATTGATAAAGTGATATTTATTATTCCAAATACACACACACATATATATCTTCTAGATTCACATCATTATGGTAGGATTGTTTATTTAGTTTTAGTGAGTTTGAGTACGCATATAACTTGAGATTGGAAATCGTTCAATAAAAAATTTTAATTCAAGTTTTGCTCTATCTCTCCTTAATAAAAAAAAGTTCGTTTTTTGTTTGTTGGCATCAATTAAAAAGCATTAAGTACTCAGGCTGAAAACGAAAAAAATGACATTCGTCGTTATAAAGTGTGCTGAAGCGATTCTCGTTTAAGTTTCAAGCAGATCGATGCGGCCATTGAATGTGTAGTCAAAACTAAAACACTCAGCTGACATGAAGTGGTGGATCAACAAAAACGAGCTGTGAAACAATTTGAGTGTGTTGCTTTAGTGTTTGTTTGTTAACTTAGCACAAACTATGAAATCCAATTTTTTCGGTAAGAGTTCTGATAATCGAATTCAAGCTGCGATGAACTTATTATGATTCAACGCTTGAAAATATGAAAATTCACGGCACAAATACAAGAACAGATGATTTCACGAGGCCCTGGTTGAATAGTCCTTTTTGGAACCATTATCACAAATGGTTTGTGTCGATATGCTTAAAATCCTACGCATCCTTCGACACGAATACATATAGAGACATACGTATATCGAAGAGAATTGAAAATAATAAGATGATATTGGATGGTGAATTTTGTGTCCTGTTAGAACTATTGTTACGGGGAAAAAACTTGATTTGTACGATTGTGTTCATATTATAGTTTCTTCATATGCTTATTAAAACTATCATATCGCACTACGTTAGTTTGAGAATAGTACGAAATACCTACATATAGTCTATCAACAATAACAGAAAACAAGCGACATCTGAAAAAATCACGTATATTTTTTATTGAATATGCAGAACAGAACAATCAAAACGTTTTTTTTATTATTTTTTTCAATATGTTAAGAGAATTGAATAGGTAATGACAACGTCATTTTTCATTTTCTCTCATGATTTAGAAGTATTTGGAAAGAAACAAAGAGCTTCCATTTGAAAATAACATACATTTCAATAGACTTCGTTAAATAGATTAAGTATTACGACAAGACTCAATCAAGTAAGATGGTGTGAATTCTTCTCGCGTTAACTTTCGATGATCTAGTAACTTTGATTTTGTTCAATTACGAAAGCTCTGACACTTAAGAAAAAAAAAAAGAGCAATTGGTTTTTTCAAAATAATTTCAGAACTGTTAGATAGATGAATTCATCCTCGGTACGAGTCTGAAGGGATTGATGGAGATGGAAATGAATTCTTTTATCTAAGAATAGAATTAATGATTTTCAAAAAATAATGAGTTTGAAACATTCGAAACTGCTGTTTTGTGAAAAATAGAGTTCTTTTTGTTACCATCATTAAAGTTCTACTTAATATGAACACAATCATGCTGAGTAAATATTCCACTTCCCTTGCCAGAGGCGAGCCGTAAAATAATATTACTAACTGTTCCAAAGTAATTCGAAATCGCTTAGTACATAACTGACACTATTAATACCGAAGATAGTAGCGTCGTGCAAGTTTTTCGTTATTGACGTTGAAAAATAAGTTACAATAGAACTGTTTGAAGCTTATAGAGTACCATCGAAGTTATTGCATTTTTCGATGACAAAGAACTTGCAAGTTTCTATTGATGAATAAAAATTCATTTGTTCTACTCTAACGAGTTACCATTGACTCGCATACAAAAACATATACTTTCTGACCAGTTAAGATCTGTAGATGTTACGCTATTTGAAACAATGAATCTTTCCATATTTTCGAACTATCCGTTCATTTTCACGGATTTCAATGATGAAATTGATTTTGACTAGTTGGTCAGCTGCAATGATTGTACTTTTTTCACTTTGAGGAGAAAATCTTTTTTCTATTGTAACATTTCAAACATGATATATCTGAAAGAGATTGAAAGTACGATAGTAGTCTGCTGGTTGCTTGTGTGATACAAAGTCTGGGAAGTCCGTTTCACTTTTCTCCATACCTACTGTAATATTCATTTTCGATCATTCCTAACAGCATGACTTTCATTTTATATTTGACTTATGAATAGTTTAAAAGATTATATTTTTCTTAATCTGATCTTGCTCAATTAATTAAAAGTTACAGTGAATTTATTGTCCATTGCTGTAACATTTTAGTTTAAAAAATATAGTGAAGTTACATTAACAAAATTTGAAATAATTGGTAGAAATTAATAATCGATTTTTCACTTGTGACCTACTTCAATAACGAAAGAAGAATAACGTCGAAGATATGAATTTTGTGATA
Organism: Rotaria macrura; assembly: GCA_900239685.1. Classification (NCBI taxonomy): domain Eukaryota; kingdom Metazoa; phylum Rotifera; class Eurotatoria; order Philodinida; family Philodinidae; genus Rotaria; species Rotaria macrura. Next base: position 35,298 of record OENT01000200.1, read on the forward strand.
TGATGAGAATCATTGCACTAGAAGAATTCAACAAATGCAATTAAAAAATTAAATTGACTCTACTGAGCACACTACACTTGCCGTATTGGTAATGGACAAACGTGTTTTTAATGGCTTGATGAAAACATAATCCAACCAAAATCGATCAAACATGTCATGCATACAACTCATATTTCTGTTCACAGAAAACCAGTGTACATCAACAGGACCATTCTCCAAAGCCCATTATGTCTGTGTCACTGTATCTATTAAAGTAACTAGAGAATTGTAAACTTTGTTGAAAGGTTTAAATTCGGTCTTCAAAATATTCAGTGTTCTCAGTGTTATTTTTTTATGTGAATCATAAAAACTTATCAGAGAAGTAAGTGTCAAAGTTGTTGCCGTCATCTACGGCTGTAGTGCTGCTAGTTGTCTAACTCTATTTGTACATTCACATCCATGCCGTTAAGAGTTATTGATTGAAAACTCATCGAAAAATAAATAGTTGAGTTTGTTTTTTAGATTATCATTGAAATTAAGCAATAGCAAATATGGGAAACTGTCCAACATGTTCACTTGAGCAAGCAAACAAAAGTCTGGATCCACTGTGCCACGGAGAACGAAAATGGATAGTATTTCTTTCATCATCATTTTTGACGCTAGTTTTTGGATTGATGATTCTTCGTGTTTTCAGCGAAGGCCGACAATTATTTATTAAATGTCATCGTATTAAGCAATCGGCAAAATATAGAAGTGTAAGTCAATCGAATGAAAGAATTTTATAATTTTAAAATTGACTTTGTGTGTATTTAATATCGGCATAGAGAAATATTATCGATACCGATGAAGCTGATTATGGTTATTGTAACTGGATGCATGCAATGAAACAATGGGGAAACTATATAATATCGGGCCAAACCAAAATGGGCAAAACATTCGTTGGTATTTCAACTCATGTTTGCACTAAGTTTTTATCTCTTTCTTAGATTAGCGTCATTGTTGTCTGCACCGTTGCTTCGTTAATCCTATACTGCCTAGATACAAGACGTAGCAGGTAAGTACAACGGACATAATAAAATTAGTTTTTTTTCTACACATTTTCGAATACAAGTATATTAAAAAGCCAGTTCTACTATTATTGTTAATAGAACCACTCGTGATTTACAATACATCGAGATTTTCGATTAAAGTAGTTCATAGTGACGAAATTAGATATTTTTTCTTCTAGTCAATATTGTAGTATTGGTAGAAAACAGTTCTACACATGAATTTAGATCCCTAGAATGTATTCTACCAGTATAGGCTTTGCTAGAATAGTGTGATTCCGATATATGCGTAGTCTTATGTTTCGGTAGTGAATACTAAACAAATGCAAGAAAGATCTTTCAGTTCACTTTCAATTGGCCTGAGAAACTTTTTTAAGGTGATTATTAACGCAGACTGGCTTCTGTCTACTCGATTTTAACAGGGAGAAGTTCGCTAGAAAAAATGCAGCAAAAATAATGATTGAATACTGGTCGAAATTCTGTATCAATGAACATTGACTACTACTAGATAGTTTACTATGGCCGAACGTTTCAGTATACTTCGTATTCTCTACTGTAACGATATATCATAATGATCGGTGAAAGTGTCGACTACAGTTTTTAAATTGCTGTATCCATTAGTAAATTATACGGTGATCAAATATGAATCGATTTTTTAAATTATATTCTACCTAATGATATGCTTATATCGACTAGAAATTTTCTAGTAGAAAATGTTGCATGCCTTAAAATATACTCGGGATGTGTTCAGAGTTAGTTTTTATGCTCAGTGAAAATCATTCACGACTTTTACTTGTACATCAAAACTTTTCATTGTGAATTCAGAAGCTGTATGACACGTTGAACAGATAAACAAGAACTTTTTCACATGAAATTTGTTTCGAAACATCAAACCTAATGCTACTCGATTATACAATAACTACTATAGAACTATCACATTTAATGAACGTTGAATGAAATCTCTATTCATTTAAAATCTTCGATGGACATACGTATGTATCTCCTCATCTATTTAAAAAATCAAATATGACGGATTTAATAAAATTAATTATAAGACGTCTTGCACGATACATATGTAATTCTGAACTTGTGTATATAGCCTTAAATGTGTTTATACATTGTGTAAAAAAAGTTGATCTGTTAGTACTGCCATTTGGAGGATCGTACAGTGAAAAAACCTTTTGAGTAACCTGTTTAAATATGTTTGCTTTAAATGGGAGTATTGCATTCAAGTCAGAACAACTTCAATTTATGAGCATTTTCATTTCCATTGATGCTAGCAAATAGTTTCAACTTGTTAGAATTATATACCGTCATTGTCAAGTCTTATTCAGTAGGGTAGACTACTTGTAAGAATAAATAGCAGCATGATGTCGCCAAGAATCTCTTTCATGTGTCACTAGGAATAAATTCGTTGATAGATTAAGAACTACTGATTTAGAGACCTGCAGCCATACCCTACCCTACACCCTACCCTAGGATCGGGTAGAGCTAGGGTATCGTTTTAAAAACTGTAGGGTATTGCAGGGTAAACATTTCATTTTGTCAACCTGACCTGTTTACATACCCGACGTCGGACAACATGTAGTATTGAACAATACCTTCTATTCATAGGGTGATAGTGAGAAAATAACTATTGAATAATTACTTTGTGTCATTCATTAATAAATGACATCAGCTGCTCATTTCCCTTTTTTTCCTTTGTCAATATTGTTTGTAATACTCGCGGTTCATGTAGTACTACTTTTCTCCTTTTCATATTATTTGTGATACGCTTTGTATACTATTATACATATTTGTAAAATTTAACATCATCTTTTCATAAATAAATATCCTAGTTAAGAATCACTTAATAAATCCACAGGAAGTCCTCGAAAAAAATGATATAGCCCCAGTGACTCCATGAGGACTCCCGTAGAAATTGCAAGGGGTTCCCGAATTTTCGATCGTAAGTAGAAAGGGAAAATCCCCGCGGAGATTTATGAGAGTGTGCATGTGTAAATTCACCATTTTCTTTCGTATCTATAAGAATTTAAGTGAACATGAAGTTTGAAAAGAAATATTCATTTATTTTTAAAAGTGAATTTTTTTTATGTGATAAAAATCATTAGGACTTCTACCTGAGCTCTATCATTGATAACTCATATTATAGACATGAATTAGTATTCGACCAGCAGTATTTATCCACTGATACTAGGCTTGTTGAAAGGATTAAGTAGAAAATCCTTTTAAAAACATGGTAGATTTTCCCGAAAAACCAATTTTGACTCAAAATACATGTACAAAAAATCATTGCCATAAAGTAAATAAGTGGATTTTAGGGCATATTTAAGGTATTTCTTCAGAAATCTCTAAACTCATTTTGTAATGCCTGTCAATTTTTCTCAGAATTTACGGATTGTTTTTTGGAAAGTCGACTAGCAAGAGAATGAAATTGACACATATTATCGGGCACTGTCATCCGTGAGGCTCTCACAAGTCACTTAAACAATCACCCCCTTTATACTCCCTAGGGATCCCCTGTAAACTCCCTTATAAATTTACAGCGACTCGCTGCCGTGATTCCTGGAGATCTTATTTTAGCAGAATCCCTGAGGATTCAGTACGGAATTCTTGACTAGTGTACACTGAAGTCATGCACGGTATGCAATTTTTGTAATTTTTAAATTTAGTAGGGTAGGGTAGTGCTATGGTATAAAAAAAATGTAGGGTAGGGTAGAGTAACGAAACTCATACCCTAGCAGGACTCTATAGACTGATTAATTTTATACAAAGTACTCTGCCATTGCATATTCCTCAGTCATTGAATTTCATGTTAGATAATCTCGACAGTACATTATTTGAGGAATAAGAAACCGACTAACAATTCCATATGACATTTTGAATTCAATAATGCACGTTTGCTTTCACCTTTGAGACATAAATTGATTTAGAGATAGTAAATCCGATGATTGAGATTTACATGAACTAATAAGTTGACAGTTTTATAAGCAATAGAAATGAAGATTATCAGTCTTTTTAATAGCCGTCCACTTATAGTTTTATTCCAACTAAATAGTTACATCGAATCGTGTACAATCTTCCAGAACTCAATAAGCATGCAGATTGATTTCAGTCTCAACGCTATTTTTCTGGTTTATTTCATTCTTCGAGTGAGCGTTAAGAATTTTCATTTGATTTATATTTTTCTACATCTATACTAGTTTATTGCTGCACACAACAAAGAAAGGTTTTGGTTGAGTTTACACTCTCTCGTCGACATCTTTACTATTCCACCTTCTTTTATGGCTCTCTATCTCAACAGAAGCTGGATAGGTACTTAATACTGAGATGAAGTATTTCTATTTATTTTTTCACATAGGATTTCGCTTTCTGCGATCGCTTACCATGATGAATATTTCTGACATTTTACAATATATGGGTGTGATCGATAATTCTCGTGCGATTCGAATTACTCAACTAGCATCGAGATTCGTTGCTGTTTGGTTTGCTGCTGCTGGTTTAGTGCATTTGGTTGAAAATTCAGGCGATTTTTTTTGTAATTTTTGTAATGCGCAAGAACTAGATATTTTTAATGCTGTGTATTTCATGATTGTCACGATGACAACTGTGAGTTAATATACAAAAATAGTATTATGATATGGGAGGTCAATATTTTTGTTATCGACTTTAGGTTGGCTACGGTGATGTTTCGTGCAGAACTTATCTCGGCAAATGCTTTGTACTCCTGTTTCTCATAGGAGGATTGGTAAGTATTTATCTAATTATTATCTAATCAAACGTTGAGTATGAAAATGAAGGCACTATTCGCAACGATGATTCCGGAATTTTCCATTCTATTCGGTTCAAAGAGTACGCATGGTGGCCGATATAAGATAGTCAAAGGCAAACGGTAAGTTTTAAACAGAATTTCTTATCTGTTGTGAACAGACTAGTTTTCTAGTCATGTTATTATCTGTGGTCATATCACACCGCATTCATTGGCGCCATTTCTTCACGATTTCCTTCATCAAAGTCGCAATAAAGAGACAAAACAGGATGTGCTCATCATCGACAAAAATGTGCCAGGAATGGAAATGGAAGCCCTACTCAAACGCTATTACACAAAAGTTCACTATTTCGTTGGTAGTATTATGAATATAGCGGATTTGCAACGCATGCAAGTTAGTTGTTTGAAATAGAATGAACGTCAAAATACAAATCAGTTTTAATTCAATCATTAGGTTTTATTAAAATCGTCTAAAACATAGGCACACCAGTTTTACTCAATAATTTCGTTACTAGCAACTAAAACGAATAGAATCTTCGTTATAGTATGTCGATTAATGAGAGCCTAAAAATGAGATTTGACAAATCGATAATGCTCACTCATAACTTTTCTCTGATCGGTTAAAAATACTTACTTGGAAAATGTGAGCATTAGTGTAAGAAAAAGATTTCTAGATACCTGTGACGGAACAGCAATGTTGAAAACTACTTGATTGTCGCATGATTTTTAGTTCATATTTTAATCAATAATAGTGAAGGTCGCTCTTCTCACAATTTATTGCGTTTTTAGGCGAACAAAAGTGGACATCTAATAAAACTAGACATGCGCAGTGTCCGGTTACTCATTCACGAGTGGTTATAAATTTGAACAAAGAGAACGAGCATCCATCGCACAGTAAATGACGAATCGTGATCTGCTCCAGTTGAATATTTCAGTTTTTGTGTTTTCTTGCATAATTACGGGCAAAGGATCTGTTCTTGACTCTTAATGTTCAGTTTAATTTGTTGATATTGCACCGTTAGCTCAGTGATACTCATCGATTATATTTTTCCTCATGTTTTAATTATATTTTATATACAATCTATAGTTCCTATATCAACATTATGTTAAACACAATCAATAGAACGAAAACAGTCGTTTGGTACACTCTAAAAAAATAGGCTTTTTACCCAACCCCCGAAAAAGGTTTGGTAGATTTGAAAAAGCTTGTAAACGCAATCAAATGCTCAAAAAACGATTTTTCAATTCTACGAAACCTTTAAAGGTGTTCTTCCCCTGGGCAAACGGGAAGAATCTTTTTTAAGTTGCGTAGAGCAAAAATAGGTTTTGTAGAAAAAAGACAAAACCTTTAAGGTTTCGTATTAAATTCTAACAGCTTCTTACTGAACATTCATCGTTTCGCACTAAACCAGTAGAATTAAAACATCGATTTTTGAGCATTTGATTGCATTTGCAAGCTTTTTCGAATCTACCAAACCTTTTTCGGGGGTTGGGTAAAAAGCTTATATTTTTAGAGTGTACATAATGCATACTTGCTCGTTTTGTTGTATTGATCTTTCTTGTAATCTTATAGGACTGGACTATGAAAAATATCCACATAACTTTTATTTGTAAATGATACTTGCATACTTCACCCAACCCAAGGCGAACACTCATGTACTTGACGTATTTAAGCTGAGACAAATAATAGAAGTATACGAAGGATGGTTAGATTCGATCATAATTTCTGTATGTTTCTTACCGAACATCCAGTCAATAAAGTGATGGGATAAACATCTATGTATCGTGAAATATCGAATGATTTAATTGAATACAATTTAGCTCTGAGATTTTCAAAGTGCACTATTCACAAAAATGAAATATAACTTATATCACTTTCTCTCATGGTAGGACGACTTGTTTCATTGTTGTCGATGTCCAGGAAACGTATTTTCCATCGAAGAAGCATGCTAAAACCGAAATAAACTGAAACTAAATAGTTAAAACTGAAAAATCCATGAAAATAATTGTAGTCACACATCGTTAAACTATTCATATCAATTTTTAGGTAAACAAAAATTGTATTATAGCATAGAGATATCAGAGATATCTTTCAAATAAATGATTTTACAGCCTGATATATTTTCAAGGAATATAATAGAAGACAATTTTTTTATTCTTTTTTTTCTTCATAGATTCGTAACTTTAGTATTACGAAAAGTATATAAGCATATAAATTTATAGACAAATACTTGATAAACACTTTGATGTTACTAGAACCAATAAAATTGTGATTTCGAACATTGAATATGACCAGACATATGCATATAGTCCTATTGATTAATTGAATACATGACGGATCTTTTGAAATAGCCCATTTACATTTCTCCAGTTAATTACAATAACATACTTGACATATACGAACTGATCTGTTAATATCACTGCCAAAACTATGTTTTCTTTTTGATCTCACTCTATCTTGAGACGAATCCTTTTTTTCATGTTCTAAGGTCGATAAGGCAGCGGCTTGTTTGATCATTGCTAATAAAGAATGTCCAGATTCGGATAGTGATGACTCGGCAAATATGATGAGAGTAATCAGCTTGAAAAGCTTCAACCAACGCATCCGAATACTCCTACAATTGCTTGAATGCTGCAATAAGGTATGATAGATCTTTTGCAGAAATACTAATGATTAATATCGTTTTAGATGAATGTTGTTTCCATACCAGGTTGGAATGCGGACGAAGATGAAATAATTTGTGTCACTGAACTGAAACTTGGTCTTATTGGTATGTCATGTGTTGTACCCGGATTTTCCACAATGGTATCAAATAACATTTGCTCCTTTTTTTGTCTACTACTATTTGATTTATGACAGATGACAAACATTTTTCGAATATCGTCTTATAGTGCTCAAGCAATGCAGCGAAAGGTAAGTTTCAGGAGATAGCTTACAAATCATGCATAGATTCATCGACATGGATTGTTATTAACAGTGCTCTTTTTATGATTCGAAATTCGAATGACTTCAAGTACTTTTCAATAATCAGTAGATTTCCCGTATTACTTCTAGTTTTGATTTCGAAAAAAAATGATTCTTCTAGAATGTTTTTGTACTGTTAAGAACTTCATTGATAGACAGAAATTTAGTTTAAAATGTTTTTAATAGATATTAATTTAGTTAAATAGTCCAGTCTATTTTGTGTTCAGGATTGTTAAACCTTAAATATTACTCGTTTTAAATTTTCTTTAGTCTCAAGAAACCCTTCCCTGAAAGAAACAGAAGCTTGATCAGCATCATACGTAGGCATCTACATACTCCCTCATCGATGAAAATATATCAGTGATTAAGAGGATCTGATAGATCTTCATGTCTTAGACAAATGGCATATTTTAACTGTTCCAGAAAATAAACTTCGTCAAAATTATTTTGCGTTATCTTAGGAATCATTCAAAATGTAATTTATATCTTTTATTCTATCAACTTAAAACAGGATCGAGACATACGCATATAAAAGTACAATCTTCATCTGAGATTTCATTGTCTGCGTCAACTAATAATCGGAATAGACTCTATAATCATGAGTAATATATTTGTGTCACTTATATATAGAGATACCAATGCTCATGTTCGTTCATAAACAAAGGTATTTTTATTCAACATGGACAAACGAGAGTTATGAAGATTTAAGATGGTCTCTAGAAATATATACGCAAACAGATTTATTCGAACTCGCGTGTTTGGCGAATGCTGTGAAGTATTTCAATGGTTGAAAAGCAATTAAGTGTCAGTTTATCTTACGCATGAATACGCTTCATCAATGATCCGTGTATTCAGAGAGTGAATGCTAAGTACAGAATGATACGTGCATGATGTTTTGTTGAACTCTCCAGGGCTATCTAAAATACGGAAGTGAACAAATAGCTTACTGAATCAAATCTATAACAATAAAGAGTAGATGGAACGATGTAATTCTACAGAAGTATCATTTATGAAAGTGTTGCATAAGTCTTTAGAAAAATTGTCATATAAAATTTGAACGATGACATGAAGTATTTAGAATATTATTTACATACAGATCTACAAATCTCTTAGCTGACTTCCAGGTTTTCACTATTTCAATTTATGCGTTGACTAACTAGAATACCAATATTGAATACTATGGCTAGCTTGCAGAAAATATAATCGTATACTTTTATCTAAAAGTTACCGATTCCTAAAAAATCGTTTGATGCTAAACACAGTTGAACATAGAACATGATCTGAACTCACATATGTACTCTACTTATGTTGTTTCGTTAAAAAAACAATGCTTGCCAAATTTATCTATCATTCTAGTCTAATGGTTCCGGTTTTTGGACTAATCGAAAGTCATACGATTTTGTACGTGTTGATTTGTTGCATGAGGTTTTGTTGATAATTGAGTCAGTGGTATATTTTAGACACAAAATTGGGCGTGGCGTGATTTGTACCATCGAGGTGCTAGTATGGAAATGAATCTCGAAGAAATGTCTCCATCATTCTATGGAAAGACTTATACCGAGAGTGCTCTGTATGTGCCTTTTCTTTCATGATCATTCTATTTTAATTTTATAGTATATGTTTTAAACTTCGCGTCATGCTTTTGGCTATTGAAATGAGAGTAACTGATGAACATGATCAAATGCGCATGGCAGTGGAAACTGTACCATGTGATAAATGTGTCATTCGTCGTGGATGCCGGGCATTTGTTGTAGGAATATCTCGTGAGGATGCTAATCGGTTCGTTAGTTAGTTTTTCGGAAAATAGATAACTATTTCTTGGTTTCGTTTTGTAGAGTAAAATACTATTGTTCGACTTGTTATCCGATACTTGACAAGTTGACAGAGTCACAACTGAAAAACATGCGACAATGTTCTCATAGTAGGTCGACATCGATGATTGTTGTAATTAATTTATCAATGTATGTTAGTAGCACTAGAAACTGATGATACATACGATGAGGAATCTTTGATTCTTAACCGTTCGTCCAGTGTCCAACAAAATGAACCTACTATTATGTAAGTTATTGGATTGTCTATAAGTTGCATATGCCTTTCTTTTTCTATGTTTATCTCATTCTCTTGTATGTATTGTGTATTCTAGTCATATGTCAAATACCGATATCACTCAGCCTCTACTTTCACCAAGATTTGATCGAAGAGAATCTGTATGCATGCGTCGTAATGAAGTGTATGTTATAGTCTGTCGTTTTATGTTAAATTAATAAGTTCATCATTGTAAAACTAACAATAGAATTTAGCCAGAATGTCAGAAAAGTCACGCACTATGATTACACTGCTTAGAATATTATTCAATTATTAATATATCTTAACGGTATTCATTTTGCTTAATTAATGATTGCTTTTCTATCTTATTTTTGGCTTTCAAATAGCATGCGTATTATGTATATCGAAATTCTAGTCAATTTCTGTTTATAGATTGTTTCAGGAGGCTGTTTCAAGTTTCGATTCCACCGGAATGTTTTATTTTACGCCATCGCGGTGCATCGAAGATGTGATCCTTGTATGGATAATTATTCACATGAATATCAGCATAAGACAGTGCACTAATTTTCGGTTCTACTTTTTAAGGATGCTAATCTTCTTCGAAGCAATCGAATCTCAGCTCGTGGAAAGCGCTTTGTACCAAACCAAGCAACAACTTCAAAGCATCCTCTTCATTTTACAGATCGTAAGTATAATTGTGAATAGGGGAGAATCTGAAAGTTCGCATGAATAGTATTTGAGAAAAAAGGTTTTCAATTGACATCTCTCCAGTTTGATCTAATAAGACTATTATTTTATGGAAAATCATTTCCAGATTCATAAAAACTCAACTAAGAAAAAGAAATGACAAAAGAAGAATCTCCTTCTAAATTTCTACTCGCTATACCGGGCAGAGAAGCCTTATACTCAGTATCTCAAGTAGTGGGCAGGACATCTTCGATTATGTAGTTTAGATTTGGTAAGAATTATTACGTTGCAGTCAGATAGTGGCGTAGATGAGTATGACTTTTTGACATGACCGTTTTTTATGAATAATTTGATGTACTTCTTGTACAATAATTTTTACTTCTCTGAGAAAGCTCTTTAAAATAGTGTGATCGTTCTCTTAGATGTGATCGTATGTGTCCACGCCGATCAAGCATCTTCGACCATTGGTCTCAGAAATCTGGTTATGCCTCTTCGTGCAAGCTCATTCGATCGCCATGAATTGCCAACCATCATTTTTGTCACCGAACTCGACTACATCCGAAAAGAATGGGATATGCTATCAACATTTCCTGATATTTACATTCTCAATGTGAGATACTTTTAAGTTAAGGAGGAAATGACAGAGTTCTGGACTGAACCCAAATTATTTCAGATTATATCTGTAGAAGAGTAAAGGCTCGACTCAAAAAAGGAATAAATCTTATAAGTCCAGAACTGCAATTATTTCCTTCAAAGATGTTTCTGATTCTCGAAAGGCAGAAGTTTTAACATGATAGACGAAATTTCATAGGGCTCGTCAACAAATCCATACAATTTAAAACTTGTTTCTATCCAAAGTTGTCGTCAGTGTGTTATTATGTCTGCATTGAATGGTGGAAATGTGGACCAGTATTTAGTTGATAAATCATCAGTCTTGTCTGCTCTTACTATTCGACAAATCGAGATGAAATCAGCTGGATTCATCTCAGCTCTCAGTTTGACACGAAAAAGTAGGGTTGGTTCTGGTTTGACTGAAATCAAGTGGAAACATCACAATCGAATTCGCACGCTCACTATGCTGAGTAACAAACACATTCTTATATCGGGAGTATATGAAATGTTATTTCTGTTGTAGCAATAGATTCGAATGTTCAGTATGTTGAACAAGGTATAGTAGCCAGCTTTTCCTAGCTTCCCTTACTATATTGTAAAGTTTTAGGACATGCTGACGAAGAAGATCTACAATTCTTTTTAACTACTCCATTTGCATCGGGTAACAATAATGCTCAAGTTGCTTCGTCTTTTAAAAATGTTTTACGATTGTCTTTTGGAAGGTGTTGCTTTCGCTGACAGTGTACTTGACTGTCTGCTTAGTTGTGTAAGTATAATTTGCTTCCATACCGATATTTGATGCTCTATTCAAATATCGGAAGTTTTCTGTATGATAAATACTCCATTTTCATTAGCTTTTGATTTGTTAAATATTTATGCAACATATGTACGAACTATAGGTGCATCAGAAAATGTAAACGAACAAGAGTTGTATCGTAGGATTGACTTTATTGTTCTTTCGTCAGTTCGACTCAATCGAGGATTTTCCAGTAGGGAGAAAGAAACTGCTCTTTCTTGAAAATTGATTCATACTATGAATTGTGTAAGTATAGTTCGTCTTCAAAATCTGAAAGATGTCTAATTTGGTACTACTGTTACAGTCTTGAAACAAAAGTATTTCAATATAAGCCATTCAAAATAGCGATGTTTATTAAGTGAACGTTAAAATTAGAGTACCTCAATGCTGAGTTTGAAAATATCATGTCAATTGAAGCCAGAAATTCTTACACTCAGTAAACTCTTACATGAATGAACATCATTCATGCAGTGCGTAAATTTTCTTTAGAACAATAGGCGTCATTCATGCGCTAGTTCATGTCGATCTATAAATCAAATACGTACGTTGCGAATTTTTCAATTTCAAAGTGTGATATTTTGACCTGTCTATTGACGGGATACTTATCCAAACTGAAAAGTGATATATTTAAATATTAGAAAGGGTGTTAATTAATGAATATTTAACTTTTTCTCTTATATTTTATTCGAGTGTCTAGCTTTATCATACTATAGGGTTCAACAATTCCTTTAGCATAAAAATCGATCATTTTTGTACCTCTCATTAATTAAAAGAAGAATGCTATTACTTGTCGGTGTATTCCACAATGAGTCTACATATGATTCTTCGTAGGCTTATTATAATGACAATGCAGTCAAACTTCTTCGAAACATGTTAATGGGTGGTATCGATCTACAATTGGACGAAATTCTAGCTGAAGGAAAGGGTTTCGTTCAGTGCGAAACACCAGACATACTTCGAAAACGAAATCGAGCAAGAGTAGCCGTACTTGAAATTCGTGAACTCATCCCAGATATCGATTCAAGAGTAAGCTATCTATTATTTCTTGAAAACCTTACAAGATATTTGTTTTGTTTTAGTCAGAACCAATCACATTCAATACGCTTTTCTGTGAATCACTCGAGCGGCATTGTATGGTTGTTATGGGTATTTACCGCCTGCTAGATGTACTCCTACAACTAGATCCAAGTTCTCACAATAATAGATCAGCCGTTGGCTCAAAACGTATAGTAATTTACTTTCCACCATACGACTATCACATGCATTCATCAGATATGGTCTGTTCTTTCGACTTTTAGCAATTATTATTCACATCAATTTTCTTTACCTTGTGTAGGTTTATGTCATGCATCATTCGCATCTTAAAGCAGCTTCAGACTCTTCAAAGAATAAGACACTTCGTGTTAATACCTAGATCGAACTCTTCACTTATCCAATAGACTCAATAGGTTTCTTTATGGGTTTGACTTTGTTTTATTAACTCATTAAAGACTGATATTCCAGCAAACATTAAATACAAAACTACTGAATCCATACGCTGTAGTGAAAATAAAGAATTATGAGGAAATAAAAACTAAAGCAAAAAATAACGTTCATCGACATGGAAAGTCGATTCACTGGGCCCTAGACTGACAAGGGTTAAAAAGACTGGAAATGCCACAACTGGGGAGTAGAATAGCTGTTTCTGTCAGAATCTGAACTGAAATTTCAAGGAAACGAGTGGATAAGTTCATTGGAGACACGAATGGAGTCGATTAAATGAAAACAAGGCGAAAATGGATGAGAAAAAACACAAAGGCAAAGCGAAACACGAAGAGGAGAAGCAGCCTAATTGGGACTTTGCAATGGGGAAGGAGATCTCAAGTCCTACAGTTAATCAGAAACGTCTTTCAAAAATCACCCCAGCGAGCTAGAAGGTTTCAGAGATGAGAAGGCGGTGGGTTAGGTCTCACTTAGCTACTTTTTCGCCAGATTCAGAGATTTTGGAATGACAGCCTCAAAATAGTATAGGGGGCACATCCTGCATGGGCTCCGTCTATCAGAGGAAGTTATTCGGCGTTTCCCTCCCATGAACTCAACCATCGTAGAAACCATGAAAATGGTCGATTGCGTCATAGAAATGGTCATTTTTGCCACAGAAGTGGTTGTTTCTGCGGTTTTTACAGAAGAACAGACAGATAAATGTGACTTAAGGTTTCCAGGCCCTATCTTTGCAGTCTAGGGAATAGCCTAAACATCTGAATTAGATTAACACTATTTATTGGTACCAGTGTGCAAGTAATCGCACCTATACTTACAAATGCACAATCCGTTCGAAGTTTTCATCTTGTGAGTATGGCTTTTGTTTTTCGTAAACGGTAAGTTCATTTTTTTCATCTTGGCGATGGAAGAAACATCTTTTCATGAGAATATGCCTACACGTCTTGTCAGCGATACTAGACGAATTCAACACGAGACACTTCTCTTCATCTTAATTAGATTTATAGGATATCTACAATGTTTCTTTTCTTCATTGACTTAAGTAAAACATATGACTCCTTCTTTGTGTTAACTATCGGATTTCGAGAACTGTGTTATCTTGAAAAACGAATAAAACAAATAGTCGAATAGTATGTTGAAAAATTCAATTGAGAAAAAAAGCTTGTTACCGAAGCCTCGTTGGGATTAAGATGTGGAACTCACATATCTATACCTTCATATGCTAATAGAAAACACGGAAAATGTAATACGAAGAATTTTTCACGTCTCTTTCTCTGTTAGGCGTCCTATTTTTCATTTTAATTGTTGCTATAAACTCAATTAGTTTCCATTTTACGCTTTTCATTTTTCTTTATTTCACATTTTTCTTATTGAAAACTTTCGAAGAAGTGGCAAATGATGTTGAGATACAGGGTGTTGCAAAACTTTTGTGACATTTTGAAAAATGTATTTTGTTTCTATACAACAAGCGGTAACAAATTAGCCACAAAATGCCTAAAACACTACAAGAGGGTATTACTAAACCTAGCAATGCTCATCAATAATGAGTTCACCATTATGTTTTTGACTGATCGCACTCGTCGAAGAAAAACACTGATAGTGTCCCGTACATAATTGACATCAACTGTTTTCGTTGCCTTTTCTATTTCTCGACAAAAATCATTAATTGTTTTCACTTTGCTGTAATCCACGTTTGTTGGATATACTGTTCCAGATCGAGTAACCAAGCGTATTGAGCTCGGGTGAATTCGGAGGCCACTTGTTTTTCAGAATAAAAAACTTGAAATTGTTTTTGCACCACTTCTGAACGCTGTTATCATTATGACAGCTTGCTCCATCCTGTTGGAAATCCCAATTTTGATGCCGGAATAGTCTATCGCCTTCCATTTTATAGGATCGTAATAGCTCGTCAAGATAGGTTTTGCCACTTAGTCGTTCACCCCTTTAAAAAAAGAAAGGAACTGTGATGCCATTCCAAGTTGAACCCAAACCGACCATAATTGAAACCGGATATTTTTCTCTTTCATGAACTCCACCAGACTCACTTGCATCGTTTCGATCGTTGGCAAAAACGAAATCATTTTTTGGATTAAAATAACTGTTTCTGGTGAATATTTCTTCGTCGGTAAACATAATTTTTCTTGTTTTTTCATAATCAATGCTTTTTCTTATCCATTGACAACATTTCTTCCTCTTTGGCTTTTGATCTTCTTTTAGCTTTTGAACATTGATTTTTTTGTAACAGTTTTTTGTGCAAATCTTCGTTGAGTACTCGTCTGATGGTCCATAAATTAGTATTGAAATCTTTGGTCATCGTTCTCAAACTTTTTCTGGGAATCTTGGAATTAAGTCTTTTGTTCTTTAGATTGATCAGGCGTTTCGTGCGGACAGTTTCAGGTATTCCAGATTTCGCTAGAACACCAATCGAGCCGGATTGGTTATAACGCTGAATCCAAAGATTAACCGTACTTCTATGAACTTACGGGTGCAACAAATCCAAAGGCCTTGGGATTTGGTGCAAATAGATTTGGATTTGTTCTCGACTGAGATTCGGATTTGGATTTGGGTTTGGTCTTAAATTATCTAAATCTGATGAAAATTTTCAATATGAAGTCTCTGATGGGAGAGAAGAGTATCAATTCTAAGAGGTGGATGTAAAACTGTTTGGATTTGGTATAGATTTGGGTTTGGATTAGGATTTGGTCTGTATCATTATGATTAGGATTTGGGTAGGGTTTGGGTTTAGGATTTCGATTTGGGAGTGAGATTTGGTTTGAATGAGGCACGACTACAAAATTTGATTGATGTTAAATAGAAAACAAATCCCAAGTCCAAACTCCAAATCCCAAACGTATCACCAATCCCGAATCCCAAATCTAAGCTGAAAAAAGTAATACAAACAATCCTGTGATCAAAATTTAGAAGAAATCCACAGCTAGGAACTCAATTCTAACCATACCCCAAATCCAGAAACTAAAACCGAATCCAAGTCCAAATCTCAGAGATTTGGTGACAAATCCAAAATCCATTCAAGATTTGTTGCACCCCTATATGAACTTTGCCGGCCAGCTGTTTTGCAATTTCTGGAGCCTTTTTTCCATTTTCAAAGTGGGATATTACCATATCTCGTACATCATAAACTTTTACCATTTCAAAATCGAGAGAAACGAACAGAAAATATGTTCGCTATCACGAATAGTAAAAGACACCAGAGACTATTCATATAAGATAAAGCAAATTAGATCTCGCCACAAGACGAGGAGGTGGAGGACTTTTTCAAAATGTCGCAAAAATTTTGCAACACCCAGCGTATTACGATAATAGAATGCTGGTTGCTATGCCTGAAAAAGATTCATACATTGACTCCTATGGTATGTAGCAATGAGAAGGGGAGGGGGGAGTGAGGTGTCTGAAATCCCCTGGAGAGGACGGAGTTGCTTGGAGACCCTGTGGTGCGCTGGGTCTCCCGAGCTATGTCTGTGATTGGGGGGGGGGGGCATAAAAAATCTCATTCGTAAAGTTCCACTCACTGTTTTCTGCGCAAACATACGTGAGTTCCATAAAATCAGGGCTAAAATTTATACATGAGTATGGAAAGAAGACAAGATTGTATATTCTTAATAGAACATTAACCTTCACATAAACACATACTATTAAAGAATATAAAATCAGCATTAGACGGTTTCGAAAAACCACTGTAATAAATAAGTTTCTCAATTATCAACGGGCACACTATCAAGCAATAAAAATAATGTCATCACATGACAAGATAATTAAGAGGAAACAGGAAATATACTAAACAAAAGCAGTCAGACGTGGAGAAATAAAATTGGATGCTATAATGTAATCCATTCATTTGAAGCAAACGACTCATGCACCTAAAGAAGATAGATAAAGATCAACCAAAAACAGTATCACTATACAACCATAATTGAAGATTCGACAAACAAATAAAAAAGAAGCAAAATTTTCAGGCTTCCTACGATTTACATATGTAACAAACATTGAACTGCTCCGAAGAAAATGTGACAAGCTTCAAATGAAATTCCTGATTTCCGAGTAAAGAAAATTTGGTTCATCCTTAAAATCAAAAATAAAAAGCTCAACGAAACCAGGAAATTTTTGAGTCGGATTGTGTGATTCTCAAGCTAGTTTAATTGGTAAAAAGAATTAAACAATATGAAGAACTGATCAAAACTATCGACGCGAAAAAGATCGTCATTCAAAGTTGGTGCAACCTCAAAAAAGATAAATGGTGAAAATACAAGTTGAGTACCATTCATCGATGCATGTATAGACTATATGTCACAAGATAAACTCATAAACAAGGGGCATTTAACGATGTATTTATTATACAACATAGTTAAATGAATTGATGAACACGATCAACTAGTTAGAAACTCGGTTCCTGGATCACACCCCGACAAAAATAAAATATCAAAACACAACAGGTTCAAAAAGAAAAATCCAACAAAGAAAAACCAAATGCGACCCCAAGCAAAGTCAAGAAATGTTGCACTAGTAACAATGAATAAACCATGTTTCATTTTTTTCCAGTACGATCGTCTTGTCTTATTCACGCCAGTATCAGAAGAAAACGAAATAATACTTACATGATTGTAGAAAGAATTCCGCGAAACGATCATCGATGGCATCCAAAGAAAAGTTCTAAAGCAATTCAGCTTCAAAGGAAGTATCAAAAACAATTATTTATTTGTATTTATATTATTAATAATTTAACAACCTTATGAAAAGTACACATTTATAGGCTATCGAATTTCGATCTTGATTATAATGATAATATTGAATATATCTTTCTCTACTAATTAGTACTATATTATTCTTCTTTTCATTTTATAGATTTTCGTATGTCATAAAATTTATTACGAATAATAATAGAAGTATTTTTTGTTTAATACAAACTTTAGGGATAATTTTACGCAGTTTTAGGTTGATTTCAAAGATTTCAGAAGTATTAACTATCGATAGTTTGTTTTCTTCTCTATTCAACGCACTTATCGGGGTTTTCAATAAACATCAGAGAATGAATATGCATGACTAGCTCGAATTTTTTCTTTGCTTTACGTCTGTATACCTCCTGGCTAGAAAAGAACACGCTCCTTTTTTTCAATGATTTGTACGGATATTAGCCTTTCTGATCTATACATACACTCATCATATGTGTAACTTTACCTGTGTTAGTTCCTTAGTATTCAATAAACATACTCATTTACTGTTTTAAGCACCAATCCATGTGTAAATCAGGGATAAATAAGTTTTGCATTTAAAAACGGACCTTTTTCACAAACTACACACGTTAAGAATAGAGTGATTTGCATATACAACGTTACATTATCGTCTAATACTTGTTGAATCAGCCGAAAGATGCTTCACTATCTTTCTTTTCTTGTTTCTCTTATTATATTAAGTGAGCTTCCATCATGTGTATCTGGTCATGCTCATTTTTCTTATCCAACTCCTCGTAACGTTTACTGCACTAATATTAGTTGCACTTCTAATGGCTCACTAGGACCTCAAGGACCAGTGTGGAATTTAGCAGCAAATAGTTCACTAACTAATGCAAGCCTCACAACCCAAACAACGTGCAATGGTTCTTTATTGCGAACGAATGCTTCACTAGGTAACACTTACGATCCAGGATTTCAAGGTACTACATCTGTTTCATGGCCGGCTGGTTCTTCACAAACGTTTCAAATATTCGTTTCAGAAAGTCATCCTTTAGAAAACCAAACTATTTATCCTACCGATGGTTGGCAAATACGCTATCGAGATGGTACAATGTCTGGTTCAACATTTTCTCCAATTGCATTCACTTATGGAAATACATCAATATCAGCATCAATTCCAGCTCCGGGCACAGGATTCCAGTCAGGTCAGACTATTTTCGCTACAATTACTGTCCCCTCCAATGCGACCACGGATGGCATATTTCAATTCTTTTGGCGTAATAACGATATCGGTGGGGGTGTCATGTGGTTATCATGTGTTGATGTTGCTATCACATCTTTCGGTGTCGTGCCTGTCCCAACAAAGTTCATTACTGGTCTTGTGGCACTTCTGGCTTATATTGGTACGGCATCGAATATGTAAAACAGTGCTTATGTAGTGGTCTAAAAAATATTAAAATGTACTCAACTATAATTTTAACTAAATAATGTGCACTAACATTAGATTCGAACAACAGTGCGCGCATCAGACATCGAACAAATGATGTGTCAGTGTGAACCGTTTATTTTATTCTTATCTCTATGATCAAAGTTATTCTTGATCGTTAATAACTAACTAATAACTAATAAATTGTTTCAAATTATAACAGGAAAAAATGTTTTTTAAATGACTCTAACATCCCTGTAAAAAGCGGTTTATAAATTTCAGCGGGTCATAAGCCCTTTTTTTTCGTTTTTCAAATATCTGATAAGCCATCTTTTGTTCAATACTCTATCAAAAATTGTTTTTTCGTTTATTGTTCTGCGAGGTTGTGGGTGTGGGTGTGGGTGAGAATAGGAGTCACACCCACTCCTTCTGATCTTCTTTCGACGTTTTTTCTTTCGACATATTTTGCTTTCGAAATTTTTTTACTTCGAAATTTTTACCTGTCGGCGTTTTTAAAAAATGGTTCTCCACATTTTTACTATTCGACAAAAGTTGGTATCATCGAGTGAAGATGCATCTTCCAATCATTTAATATCCTATGATATATACGGGTTGCATTATTAAATAAAGCTTATTGCTTAGATATCAGAGTATATTCGAACAAAAAATTACTATCCATTCAGCATTCTGCTCAACTCTCTTTAACTTTTAACTTCCGCTACTGCAAGTATTGAATACAGCAATAACGAAACAATACTCTCAACTGATTCACGTTGTACTCCGTTGCTATTTTGAATCATTTTGAAAACTCTTATTCAAGACAAAATTTGGAAATTATCGGATAGCTGTAAAAACAATGTTCATATTTGAACAAGACGAAAGTTACTAAAATTCGTCAAGTAGAAAACGACTTGCATTAGTCTCACTATTCTGTTTCTAGGAACGAATAGATGTGACGGAAGGCACGCTCTAGATCGATTCACATCCGGAATGAACGTTAATACTCCACAAGGTACTAGAGAATATGAAAGGTAACAACTAGGAACCAATGACGCTATGTTAGAAAATAGCAAATAGCTCACCTTGATTGTTCTATTTGGTTTTAGTTTTTATATAGCCTTTTCTTGTGAGGATAAGCATCCATGATTGTCATGGGATTTCTAATACAAAACGTTTCGTCATTTAATGTACATAAGATCAAGTTAAACACGTAAGTGCGCTAAAGTGAACAATAATTTTTATGAGTATATAAATTTCATTGTTTACTGTCGTAATATGTAATATTAAAATACTTTGCATCAATAAAACCTAAGTTAAACATGAGTGTACGTGGAGTATCTGTTGGTGTTATGAGGTGTTTCATCGCTTGTTTAGAAAATGCATTTTAAACTTGGCAATCTTCTTATAGAAATTCTTGAGAAAATTTTAAATACGCTCAAACAACGGCAATACATAATAGTACGATGGTCAGACTATAGAGTGGGCATTTACGTAGGAGCAAACGTGACACATCTATACCCACACATGGAACATCTTCCAAGGCAAAATGAGATGATAATTACAATAAATAATTTGATGCTCACTTATCTGTTTGAAATTCTGAAACGTGTTTCGTCAATACTTGGTCGAAGAATATAAATGTAAAAGGGAAGGTAAGTAATCCATCGCAATAGAGTCATTGAGTAATAAGTTCAATCATCTTATACTTTACCAATATAATATTCTTTTCCTACGACAATGCATATTATCGAGGCAAAAAATATTAAATTTCATCATGACTTGATGTAACTTGATAAGAGTCAAGAATTTGACATTGATAGTGAAAGCTGTACGATAGTCATTCATGAATTTCGTGCTTATAATAAACAAGACTCTACAAATGAACAAAAATGGTTTTCTACTAAACCCCACAAAAAGGTTCCGGAGATTTCTAAAAGCATCCTCTGACCTTCTAAAGCTTAAAAAACGAGTCTTTAAAACTACGAAATCTAAAAAGGTTCTTATGGTGTATCCAGGATAAGAACCATCTCCTACAAATTTTTTTTTAATGTTTTCGTACAGGAGAAAAAGGTTTCGTCGAAAAATACGGAACCTTTAGAGTTTCGTCTTAAACCCTAATGGTTTTCTACCGAACAATAGAGATTTCTGAAGAAACCATTAGGGTTTAAGACGAAACTCTAAAGATTCCGAGTTTTTCCACGAAACCTTTTTCTCCTGTACAAAACTTTAAAAAAAATGTTGTGGGAGATGGTTCCTACCCTGAATACGCCATAAATACCTTTTTAGATTTCGTAGTTTTAAAGACTCGTTTTTTTAAGCTTTAGAATGTCAGAGGATGCTTTTAGAAATCTCCGGAACCTTTTTGTGGGGTTTAGTAGAAAACCGTTTTTACCGGTGTAGGCAATTCATCTACTTACCAAAAAGTATGAAGTTTTCAGTGGCACCAGATGTCATTCTATGTTTTTAACTCTGTTCTTTTTTATTATTGGTTTTCTTCTCCCCTCTTTAATGCATCTCGTTTTAATTTTCTTCAGTTTTTTGTCTTTCGTACTTAAGGCATCAGGGACCAATGACTCATGCTGTCTTTATCAGATTTTGAAGTGACTGATGCCCTTCGATTAAAAATATCAGGCAATGACTTTTTGAGGATGGTAATGCATCAAACGATTCAAAAATTTATTCGAATTTAAGCACAATATATGTTGTTTGGAGCCAACTTTCCATTGACCTGATTACTGCAAAATATTTTTCACTGGTACTGACCTCTATATTCCTTCTGTATTACTTGAGAAACTAATAGCAACCACTTTTCGCACCGCGTATTCAGTTTTGATTGTTTATCTCAATACTTGAAAACTGAGGATGGCATTAAATGAAAAGATTTTTCTATTAGATGATTATCATTCTAATTGATAAAGAAATGTTCTTTATTTAAAATTACTTTAAGTCATAACATATTTTCATAGGAGAAGACAATCCGAAAATCATAATTAAGATAGTTTCTTGAAACATACTGCTTTTGCGTGAGACAAATTAAATACAAATTGAAGTATTAGCTTTATTGTGGTTGAAATAATTCATAATAATTTCTGTGTGTTTTTCGAAAAACTACGGCTTTTCATCATACAACGGCTATGAAACATGTTATTATCATGTTCTTTCAGTTCAATGAGATGCTTTTATTCTTTGTAGCAGATATATGATATGGTCGGTTTTTATCTTATGTTTTGGAACAAAAAAACGGATAGGAAGCACTGCATACTACACCATATGGTATACAACTGGCAGAGCGTTTGTCGAGCTCACGAGTACACAAAACGTGTTATTGTCAATATCACCATGCTTGTAAATCAAAAACTATTGTGAATGCAGTGAAGCAGTGCTTACAATTATACTAGCTTTAAATGTAAATGAAAATAGCTGTTTGGATGTTGGACATCTATATAGATTAAAACGTTTGGCATCCACTAATGTAAAATCGGGTTACCGGAAGTTCGCCAGTTTTGACTTTCGCCATTGGCGAGTGTCCATTGATCTTTCGCCAATTTACTGTCCTCACATTGGCCAACTGGCGAATTTCCACTGGACTTGCGCCGGTATATCCTTCAGATATTGGGCGATTGAAAAGTGATAGTGGTATTGATCGAAGAGATCAGTAACAAATACACGCTAAGAAAATTGTTGGAAATGACATGATCAAAATTTTTATTTGTAGTTTTAGATTTATTCGAAATATGCCTAATATCATTTGTGTGTTAACAAGTACGAAGTATAACACATTGAACATCTGTTCATATCAAGGCATAGGTAAAAAGTTTAGTATGTATGATATGATTTCGAGTTTTTCAGATAGCTACTGCTAATCAAATACCTGTTACTACTCGTGCAGCAACATTAAGATCCCAAGCTACTACAGATTTAATTCATTCACAAGATCAAGCAACACCAACTTCAAAATCAACTGACAAAACAACTCTTAAATATTCATCAAAGCAGAAACGTAAACAAGCTCAAGGACAACAGATTATATCTTCTGTTGAGTCTCAAATATGTTCTCCACTTCAACCACAGTCAACAACTTTAGATGCTGTACTTACATCAGAAGGTATTCATGAACAACCTCATGAAGATGTGACATTAAGAAAGGACGATGCAACAGTTGAACCAACATCTTCAACGCCAATAACGAGTTCACTTTCTCCAACAACATCGTCACCAACAAAGAATGATGATAATGATTCAATTATATCATTAGAATCATCAAACGACGATGAAAATGAAATATTTGCAGGAGATTCAAATCATCTTATGAATGAACCAGTTATCAAAGGAGAAGTAACAACAGGTACATCAACACGATGTAGGAAAATGATTTTCATGAACGGCTTTGCATATCTTTATATGAGTATGGCAAAAGAAGCAACGGGTTGGCGGTGCACTCGAAGAAATGAGAATTGCAAAGTCGTTATTCATATCTCGAAAAAAACAGGACAACTTAGTCACTGGAACGGCATATTCCATTGTCATCCATCTGATGCATATGAAACACGAAAGCGTGATATATTAAACAAAATTAAACATCGTGTTCTTGATCAATATATATCAATCAAAATCATAATTGAAGAAGAATATAGGAACGCAAATCTATCAGTCGAAAAAAAACGAATGATGCCTCTTCCGGCTCAAATAGGTATATACATTAGTTCTCTTTCTGTAATTTAATTCCACTTTCTAATTTTTATTCATTAGAATCTGGTCTACATAAATTAAGAAGAAAATCATTACCACCAATATCATAGAATCAAAAGTTTCTCCTACCATCAGTTTATCAAGAAACCTACTCGCATCAAAAATTTCTTATTTATGATAAGCGAAAAACTATTTATGGAGGCCGTTTGATGATATTTGCTTCTGATGAACAATTAAATGTCTTGTATGGTTCAGATGTATTATTTGCTGACGGCACATTTAAGGTTTCACCAAAGCTATTTGAACAGCTATATGTATTACATGGGATGCAAAATGGCGTAGGTATGAATCTTCTTTTTCTTTCCAACTAATGCAATGAAGATATAAGAGCGAACGGAAAGAAAATGACACAGAAACGAACATAATATATACGTATACTTATGTACATAGACTAAAGAGACGAAAGAATGCACCTGATTTAGATAATATAAGAGAGAAGGAGAGAGATATGTTCACACTGTATGCAATAATATTGCCCATGATACATAAAATGTTTTTTCATTTCGCTTTCTCGTTATTTTTAGCCATTCCTGTTTGTTTTATACTAACATCGAATAGAAAACAAGAAACGTACGAAGCGACTTTCCGATGTTTGAAAAGAATAGGTGGTAAAAAAAGGTATCGATTTACAACCAACTACAACTATTTGCGACTTTGAAAGAGCATTTATTAATGCTGTTCAAACAGAAGTACGTATTTTTTTTTAATATCTCATGGTATTCAAAAATATGTATTCGTCTATGTAAATGTGACTTAGTTACCTGATACAAGTATAACTGGATACTGGTTCCATATGTGTCAAGCTTGCTATCGGAATATTCAAGAAATTGGCTTGATGAAACTATAACCGAATGATTCGCATTACATTTATACAATACTAAGTGCGATTTCCATATATCATGCAGAATATGAATATCTCACTTGAACAAATAACAATCTATTCGACTCTCGCCAGTATATGTACTGGATATTCGTCAGTATATCTCTTGAAAATTCGCCAATTGGAGAAAGTTCAGTAGACGTTCACCAGTATATCTGTTGGACAGTCGCCAATTGGCGAAGATCCATTGAACTTTCGTCAATACATTCCGTGGAACTTCGCCAATAATTGGCGAAAGTCACAACTAGCAAACGTCCGGAATCCCTGTCGATACGAATGATATTCGTTGTTGACCACTTAAATTCAAACCAGATACACGAATTTCTCGTAGTACTTTTATATGGCGTCTAGTAATACCAGGATCAGTGCTGGCTTCGGCAATCATTGTACCACTCGTATTTTTGATAAATCTCTGCATCATCATGACTTCAATATTACGAAAGCAGTATTTATTTGGAGTGCGGGCACAGTCGCCCTATATAACACAAGAAACAAATGCGTTCTTTTGATCATAAAGTGTTATCTCGTAAACATCAAATCAAATTTCGTCACTGTTTAACAACAAACAGATCCTGTTTTATTAATAGAATCAAATACAGGTCCAACGTATACTGTGTAAAAGCCATTCTGTTCTACTCTAGTGAATACTGTTTTGTCGTATTATCTAATATAATAATCTTTTGCGGGATAATCACATGCGGAGATGAGTGTGTATTATTCATAAAATCTTTCAATTCAAGTGGTAGATATTTCATGACTTCGATATCGTACTGAATCGACTTGTGATAATATCCATTAACAAGGCAACGTACAGCAAGGAGTCAGAGTAGACAGCCAAGCAAATATCTAAGATGAGGATATCTATGCATGCGTATTCATTCCTTGACAAAGAATTCTACCGAAATGATCAGCTTTATAAGTTTATGAATAATGTAATACTGTTAGAGAATTACTGTGGCATCTGCTGTTTATCTCTCAATACTCGATTTTCAGATATTATGATATTTGGCTTTGAATTTATTCAATTTGGATTCATACTTTCTGAAATGTAGATTCAAAACTATGTGAAAAAACATACAGAGGAAGATTTATGCCAACTGACCGCAGTTTATCATACTATATGTTCTATTCAAAATGTTTGCCGATAATGGGTTATATATAGTTATGCACGTTGTGGAATGGATTTCTTTCTTGTTTTGTTTCCCTTGCAAGTGTATGAAGGAGCTGTTTACATTTATCTGTCTTTAATCCACAATCACAACTCACACCTACCCCTCCGTGCATAAACAGAGTATCGTTAACAAAAGAAACCAATCATTAATTAACTTTTTTTAAGTCGTACTCGGCACGTTTCTATTACAGCAGTACACTACAAGATTTTACTACTAACTGTAAGACCATATATTTTCAGCGTCTAAATACATCAATGTATTATCATTAATTTGCAGTTACAATGCGGGATGTAAACTTATGACTGGAATTATTATAGTATTGGCTTTGAAGAAGAATAAATGATCGTGCAGCTTGAATCAAATGCATCATATTCACTGATGCAGTAGCACTATTCTCTGCCATATTGTCACGTCATACTTGTAAAGTCATTTCGATTCAATTTCATCACAATATTACATATTGATAGAGCGAGGCGATATGCTTACAGTGACCAAAACATGGTTGTTTTCACAGTGAATGAAGTTTAAAGAAGAATTAAATAATTCCACCGCATATACTATCGATAACCCATGTAAATATTTTTGGCCTTGAAACGCGTCTGAAACTTATTTCGTTTGCGTGCGGAACGCTACGAGTGAACGCGTTTCAATTCATGCCCTGTGAAACAAACGAAGCGATTAGGCGCGATTTATTCTAGAAACGTGTCTAAATGCATTTATAGTTTGCCTTGGGTTCAAACGCGTTCTTTAAGAAAAACGCATCCCCAGTGACATATTCGACGCGTCTAAAAGCGTTTCATATAAAATGTAAAAGTTTTTTAAAATACATCAGAATCCATGTCAGATTCTCAGGTTCGAAATGAGTCCATATCGTCAACGTTTATCGATGATCTTAGCCTAACCTGACGAATGCATTTAATTTTACCTTAAGAGATAAGGATTAAATTTGAACAGATGAAACAGTGATCAGAAGTCGTTCACGTGAGCCACATTGCTATACTAGTTGGAAATCTTTTTCTCGTTCAAAATAATATATATTTGAATGAAAATTTCATCCTTAAAATACTTCATTTCAATAGTATATTGTTTTTTCGATGTAAGATGTTTAACGCATAACGTGATTTTTCACTTCATTTTTTAAATAATTTTCTTTTTAATAAAACTGATATCATTTTTATCTCCTACTAAACGCGATTAATCTTATGAAAACCTTTTAATGACAGTGTTAATGGCATGTATAATTTTATCGAAGGATTTAATGAATATATATAAGTATGATAAAAGTTATTACTCATATATTTTAAACAGCAGTATTTATCCATTTTCTAAAAGGCAATTGAATAACTGAAGAATATTGCGAATTCATTTCGTTATCATTCACATGAACTTTAGAGAAACATGGATTACATCTCGTATGTTTAATTCAATTTTTGTATATTTCAACGTCACGCGAACATTATTTATTAAAAATTCTAATTAATAAAGTTTAGACAAATCAAATATATGTGAGTGAACGATTTCCATCATGCACTTAACCCTTCTAGAGCAGAAGTTCATGGATTAAAGTCGCGTCGGAAATACAAGAAATGAATGCGTAAAAAGACACTCTAAAATATGATAGCATCCCAACACGACTGAAACAATAATTTGAAACGCGTTTGAACGCAGTTAGTAGATAAAATGCATTTAAACGTGCTAAATGTTTTTCGGACACGCGTTGAGACGCGGTTCATCTTTTTTTAATCATATTTTAACGCATTGTGTAGAAATGTTTCGTCCAAACGCGTTTCATATCAAACTGCGTTGGTATACGTCGTGAAAAAATTTTTAACTGCACCTCAACGTGTTTTATTGTCAAAGCGCGTTTCAACTCATCGATTTTCTGTTTCTTGTTTATAAGGGAAACTTGCAAAAAAACATTCATCTAACTTTTTTCTGAATTAACATCAATACTCCATGTTCTATAACTCACAGTAGCCAGTGAATTCATGATCTATATGATTGCTTCAAAGAGTACCCTGAAAAAAAGATGTATCTAAACTGGTGTTAAATATTGTCCTGTATCATGATGAAGTCTCTGTAAAAAATCAGGTATTGCTAAGATATAAGTAGTTTAGTACCCATACCGTACTTGAACAAATTATTCTCAAGTTATTCTATGAACAAAAGTTTTGATTCTATTTCAAATAAAATCTGTATTAGTACTAAACGAAGTTCTAATTACTTTGTCTCTTGATTATCTTCTATCTTCACTTGCGTGATATCTCTTGTTATCATTAATCCATTTAAGAATACGTCAATAGGCATTATGCTATGTAAGAGATCGAGCTTGAGCGAATGCTCGCTCGCCAATCTTCATTTCTTGATCCATTCTCCTACTATTGTAGTGTTAAGCGTTCTTTTTCAATTCCGACTTTTCTTTCTTTCTTTTTCTTCAAACAATATGCTTGATTATAATTACAAGAAACTGAAGCGTTTTTGCGATCAACAATAACATGCATACACATGAGCGTCGGAAAAATTAAATTACCTTAAAATGTGCCTGTTTCTAGTTTGTAAGTGTTCAACCATGGATATTCTAGAAAAATATAACTTATTTTCAAACCGTTGCCATGTCCCATTTGCTTCCATTTTCATTGGTTGTTTCTTTACTATCCAAATGTGAAAATTTTCTTTTGCTATTTCATTATATTGCAGCTGGCTGGCAGTACTAGCAGCTCCAGTAATGGCAAGCGCATAGTTTTTGACTATAGAACATTTACTTCTAGATGTGAATCTTATCCTAATAGATAAAACATATATTCATTGTGACAACTTTGAAAAAGATATTAACATCAAGACTGATCCATTCTCGGTGTGATAATGCAGTGCTTGTTTGTCTGGCTTATATTGGCATTTTTGAAGACACCTGTCGGTAAGAAACAAAGTTGAAATAATGTACACGCAATCAAAAATTAGTTTTTATTTGATACTGCCTAAGAATTATTCAAGAATATCACAAGCATGTGTCGTTTATTTGATTCGAAGTTAAGCGTCTCAATCGTAGAAGGCTACAGCGATGAACCGTTTTTCTTAGATAGAACTGGGCGATGTCTTTTTATTAGAAGTGATTTTCAATAATGCACTATGCACCGTTCCTAACTATCATAATACATTTTTCATAAGACGTGAAATAAATAAATAGTAATATGAGAATAGAGCAGAGAGAAAAAATGATTAACTCTTAAATTTTAGTTTGTCCCATTGGAAACTTATTTTATTAGATTCCAAGCGAAGTTTAAGAGATCAAAAAAATGGTGTTCTTGTTGCTGACACTACATCCTATCAACAATGGTGCTGCCAAAATCTCTTTACAGAGAAATTTCTTGTCCCGTGTGTGAGCCTCGTTTTCTCCTATTTCATCTGCTATTTAATCAAAGAAAAAGTAAATACTCAAATTTTAAACTTGAAGGCATAGAAATTGCCAACTCTTCATGATTAGTCAAGCATCTGTCATCCAATACAATGAAGTAGAATTAATATCAAGAAAAGAACTTCATTTTAAAAACATTGCTCTTTTGGTAATAGTTTCGAATTGCTATGGGATGAAAATCATTACCTAGTTGATGCTTTAGCGTTCCAATCACTGTTTCAATTTACTGAAGTTTGATGCTAGTTTAATCATGCTGAATAATGTCTTGCAAGGAATGTTTCAGTTGTCATATTTCTATATCAGCTCGAAAAATATGGAGTGTGGCAGATACGTTGGACTAAAATGAATGCTAGCTTCCATATTTATAGAGCTGTTAACTGCAAAAAAACAATGTTGATACATCTGCGACGGGACAGTAACCCTTTTTTTATTGTTTTTGAAATATCTGATAAAGCCATTTCCAAAATAATAAACGGATAAACCGGTTATTATCTTCTTCATAGATGGAAAAAGTGTTTATGTCTCATTGGTAATTCGTTAACCTTTTTCTCATTTAATAACCTATCAAAAAAGTGATTTTCGTTTACTATTCTGCGGATTTTTCCAGTGTACGACACACAGTGTCACGGATGTTATTTGATAGAACGAAACAGTATATTAGCTTCGCAAAATTCGAACATATTTCCTCTGCTCTCCAGATAGATCTCGAAAGCCAGTTATAGAGTAAAAGAACCATCATGATCTTATTTTAACGTCTGCGTATTATCCCTGATGATACTAAGAAAGATTACTACCCCGATAAATTTTCAGATGACTGGAATAACTGTCAGATTGGTCATAATTTAACCCACCGTCAATGATTGCAGACAGAAATTAATATACAACTTTGTAATTACTATGTTGCGACTTCTGAATGCAATGATGGCTTGAAAATGACGTTACCTAATAAAAAAACGTAAATAGATACTACTTTTGAATAATGATCCAGACAAATTGTCAGTAAATTCGATTTTTCATACCTTGCTATCATATAAAGCGTCCCTTGAATAATTCTTAGAATTTTTACTCATAATACAACTCGGTACTTTTCTGATACATGAGCATATTTTGTTCGTTGCTGATAAAGATATCTTTTAAATTTTTCATCTTGAAAAATTCAAGCGGAATGTTCTGAAATTCAAGATCGATTGTATGTGAAAGCAACTGTTAGCTATTGGTGTTCGCCTAAAAAGAAAATTTAAATACGTAAAAATGTTACACTTTAAGGAACTTTATTTCAGACCAACCAAACTAGCATTGGAAATTGAAATTTAAGAGCCCACGTGAATGTAAATACTTACGCGTAAGCGATTTATCACTCCTTTACTTCATTTCAAATACACTTTGATTACAACAGTCATGCTAGCACTTTAAGGACACGTTGATAAGAGTGAATGCATGCTTCTACATGCGTCTAATTATTTATACATATATATATATATGTGCATATGTGTTTGTCTAGCACAACTAATTCTGTCACCGTCTGCTGTTTGGGCACAAAATGCAACCACAGTAGCTGGCTCTTCGACTGCTGTTGCCGGATCAACTTCTTCACTGTTGTATTGGAATTATGGTATACACATTGTCGACAACAATACTCTCTATATCGCCGATCAAGACAATCACCGAATTGTTATCATCTGGCCTAACTCAACCACGGCTATGGCGATCATAGGTTCCGGGTATGGCAATGGTCCCACACAACTGAACTTCCCAACGGATGTGTTTGTTACAAGTAGTGCAATCTATATACTCGATTCTTTGAATTATCGTGTGCAAAAATGGACGAAAAATGGAACCAATCCCACAACTGTTCTTGGAGTAACTGGTGTAGCTGGCAGCGCACTAAGTATGACACAGATTGGATTGAGCTACCAGATTTGTGTCAATGATGCGGGTAGCATTTATGTTCTTGACTATGCAAATCATAGAGTTATGCTTTTCCCATCAAACTCAACTAACGGAACGAGTGGAGTGATGATCGCTGGAACGGGAGTGGCAGGTATTGCGCCTAACACGCTTAACAATCCAAAAGGAATGTTCGTCGACACTGCCGGAACTATCTACATTGCCGACACTTCGAACCACCGCATTCAGAAATGGCCCGATGGTGCTTGCTACGGTGTGACTGTAGCTGGTACAGGAACACTCGGGACAAGTTTAAGTCAACTGTATTATCCTGTTGCGATTACTGTTGATATGAACGGATATATGTACATAACTGACCAATTCAATAACCGCATTCTCCGGTGGGCTCCAAATGCGTGTTCCGGCGAATGCATTGCCGCTTGTTCAGGAACATCTCCAGGACAAGCAGCAAATCAATTTTACTATTCAGTGCGTGTGGCATTTGATAGCAATGGATCGTTGTACGTGAGCGATAGTGGTAATCAGCGGGTGCAGAGATTTTCAATAATTACAGGTTAGAGGAGTTACATGTTTTGCTTCAATATTTAATTTAATTTTGATATTTTTTTAGTGGGAACGACATATGCAACAATTACTACAATGAGCTCGACAACAACGGCTTGGTCTACAATGACTTCAACATTTTCGACTACAGGTAGGCGAACTAATGCATTTATGATTCCGAGTTTCTTTCACTGCTAACTACACACTGGACAATAGAGAAGTATTTCTGCATTCGTTGAACAATATCATAACACAGTCTTAATGTTCTTTCTGCCCCGGAAATGGAATACTCTTGCCAAAGAAAGTTGTTGAAAGTCTGAAATGGTTCCTTCACTTCCCGCAGTATTTCAAAGAGGAAGTTGATATTTTGGAACATTTTGAGAATGAATTTTAGAGTTTCGTTTTTTGTAAAAAAATTTATTATTGTGATACATGCTCTTGATAATGATAAGAAAATTCTTATGAAATGTCTATTATAACTCATCATTACACTATTCTTTTACTAATTGCTACGGGAATGCATTAAGGATGTAAATCATACCATAGCATCAGACTTTACTCATACATGGTTTGTGATCCTATATCAGCAACTTTTGTGGTCATATGGATCTATGGATGTTCAAATATTAATTCTTTTACGTTGATACTGCTTTTTGATACAGATCCACAATGGGATAAAATATACGAGAAATTCTCTCAATATAAAATGTCATGAATCATAGACGTTTCTTTAAAAATACCACAAACTAAAAAAATAGGTGTTTTAAGGAACTTGAAAAGTTTCTTCCCATGAGCACATCGGAAGAAATTTTTTGGGTTCAGTATAGAACCTTGAAAGGTTTCGTTTTTAAGCTGCAAAACCTTTCTGGTTTTATAAATCTTGTAAAAGTTTTGTACCTTTAACACCAAACCTTTCACAGTTCTATACTGAACACAAAAAGGTTCGCCATTGTGTCCATGGGAAGAACATTTTAAAGCTCTGCCGTTTCTTTGTAGAGTACAGACTATATATTTCTTTCGAATTTAAATGTTACAGGTGCCAAGAGTCCAACGTTTGATGCGATGCTCGGATCAAGAATTTCTAAAATAATATGGTTTCACGTGTTTTGGTTGCTAGAATAATATATGCCACTGATGAATTTTCTCCATATATTTGTGCTCTCCAAAGCTCAAGTACTTAAATACTTTTATATCGAAAGCAAATGCTGAAACTCCTTCACTAGCTAAATGGCGAAGAATATTAGAGTCGATCAATTTCAACAGTTTTAAATTTTGTTTAGATAGCTAACTTTGTATTAATCCTCTGCAAATGAAAATCCGTCTTTAGAACAGAGTTTATCTGAGACACCCGTGGTGTTATGAAATCATCAAAGTCTATTTATAAATTTGGTACGATGTTATTAATAAATTGATTATATCTTGCATGAAACCAGAGGAAATCTGAAGGCAGGCAATGCGAATCACTAGCACAGTTTCAGGTCAGAGTCATATTCAAGTGAACTGAAAGTGGTTACAAAAAAGGATTTAGGAATAATGCAAACTAAAGAGTACATTATGTGTTATTTAAATTTTTCTGCCACTGGCAGCGGTGCACTTCCTATGTGAAAATTTCAGCGAAAAAGCTTGGTTAAAGCAGCTTAACATGTGCACTGAAAACCACTCTTCAGTGTCCACTATCGAGTGTTCAAAAGAGCTTAAAGTGAAAATTCTAAGCCCTTTTAGGTGCTGAAATGCATTATTTGATTTAAAATTATAACGGGTGGACCATAAAGAATTATTCTATTAGTATTTTTAAACTGTCCAAACATCTTTCTAATCGAAAGATAACGCGTGAAATTCTGCATAGCATGATCTATCTTATTTAACTAGTATAGTTTCCTCCATTTTTTTAGATCAAACTTATTCGTACAGTAAAATCAAGAACAGACTACAGAGTTTTTATTTTTCAATTTATTTGAAAGAACGCTTTATTTTGTCTACCAGTATTCCCTTAGCTGTTATATGATCCCAGTTCATAACTGCATGCTAGGTGTCGGGTCGGCATTAAAAGTGAAAATAATTCATTGGTGTATTATGATAAGGAAAACATTTAATGCGGATTGATTCACTAAATTAGCATTTCTGGTACCTGTACTATTCTTAATTCTAAAGATGTAGTATTAATCAACTTTTCTTGGAAAATAAAAGAATGCATTATTATCGCTTTTATTGCTAACCCGACACCTCTACTGCTGCTAGTTCATTTCATAAACTGTAATCTAATGAGCATAGATCAGGTTAACTTAGCTGCCAACGGTTTTTTGGGATGAAATTAGCAAAATTGTCACCACATCATTTTTGGGCCAGGTGAAGCGTATGAGGCTTTGCACCATCTTGCTGATGTGTCCAGTTGCTTTCTAACATTTGGATACCAGATGTTAGAATCACTAGAGGAACATCATGGATGTATGTTTCCGTATCCATCGTCTCCTCTTCAAAATTCACCGGCATCGTTATTCCATCGGTACATGGATTAACCACACCATTATCTTTGAGGCAAATTTTGTTTTTTGATGGATACCAACTTAGTTATCCGTCTCTTCCCTAATAACCGCGGACACACGATCATTCTGGGTGTTGTAGGCACCATCTAAATCAAAATATTTTTCGTCGCTTTAATATCATTTTTTCGTATCTTCTTTGCTGTAATGATTTCGAACAAAATTTTTGCAGACTTAGCCTTCTTCGTGTTTTGAAGATCAGTTCATTTAGGTTGTTTAATTTTCTTTAACTGGAAGTACTGAAGATCTTCACGAAGTATCCACTGAGCATTTGTCCTTCAAATTTTCACTTCGACAGCTAATCTTCTTGATAACATCTAATTTATTTTGGCTAGACGCTGCTTCACCTTCAAGATGTTAGATTTTGTTCAAACTGTCCGAGGAAACCTGGAAAATGAGATAGATTAATACATCCTGTATCTCTATCTGATTATACTAATTCCAAGTTTAATTGCTAGAAGTGAAACTACTCCTGCTAGATTCCGAAAACGTTTCGTTGGTCCATCGCCATTTTCATATGTATTTTTCGCAGTTGTTTCTATGTCTAAACTTTCATTTTGTTAAATTATGAGTGAAACTATTACTGATCCCAAACCATGTGCGATTTTGTAGAGAATTTGAACCTCCCTCGTTTGATAAAAGACGATGTCTCAATCTCAATCTAACGGAGAATAGAAGAAAAATATTCTAAATACAAACAGTATCATTCTTTATGACCCACTGTCATTATTCTTCAACTTCCATGCATTGATAAATTACATTCAGAATATGCTTTTATGCCACCATACTACATTTTCATTGAAACCTACTGTTTCAAATGTTCTTCCGGATGCCTCGCATTGTTTGAGGACAAAAGTACATTGTTTTTTTTCAAGACTATCGGCACATACAAACAGATAAACTGGAAGTAACATTTGTGTACTGAATGAACAGTAGAGAATGTGAAAAAAAGAAGAACAAGCCTTATGAGGGGTACAGAAGACCCGTGTGGACGGAGACCACAGATAAATATGGCCCATAATATAGAACAAAAGCTCTATATAGCGTGAGGTAATATCGTGAATTTTATTACGATCGAAAGAAAAGAATACAACATGGATTACTCACAAATGCGATTGATTCATTACACTCTAGCCAAATAATCTGTCTATTCTTTAGGGCATACTTTTTTGTGGAACTCACATACGTTTTTGAAGAAAATAGTGAGTGCAAGTGTAAGACTGAGAATTTCGATGCTCCCCCCTCCCGTTACAGACAATTTCACTGAGTCCAGATCCCCCAGTGGGTCTAGGTGCCCCCCTCGCCATAGGGGGGGGGGGCTACCAAATACCCCCCCCCTCATTACACAAGATAGAAATCAGTGTATGAATTTATTACAGACATAACAACCAGTATTCTATTATCGTCATATATCACAACATTATTTGCCACGTCGTCCAATGTTTTTTATAAAAAATATTGAATTAAGAAAAATGAACAACGAATAATGGAAACCAACGAGTGAATAGCAACATTGAAAATGAAAAATAGGGCGCCTATGAGAGAAAGACGATGCGAAAAAATTTTTCATATTACATTTTCTGTGTTTTCTATTAGCATATGAAACTATAGATATGTGAGTTACACATTTTAGTCCCAACGGGGGCTCCTCTAGCTACCTTTTCTTCTATTTTTTCAAAATTGAAATTTGTTTTGTTGAGTACAATAATGCTAATTAACACAGGTTCTTTTCAATCACATCCATATACATGCAAAGCTTGAACACATCGCAATCATTGATGAAAAAACTTAGCTACTTTCTTCAAGGCAAAAGGGAGATATTCATTTTTTTCGGCATCGTTACGTTTGCACCACCCTGTATATCAGTACTTCACTGATGCTTAAGGTTAAAAATCGTTGTCACATGAACCTGATAATCTTCAACACTTCGTGACGCTAAAAACTATTCTTTCATTTCTTCAAGATCGCTTGTATTCAATCGCTATTAGCTAATAGCCATGAATACTTTGTACCATCTCAATATACAAAACACATCTATTTTCCACGATCTTTCACAAAAAAATGAATTGTACTAATTCGGATTGCTCTAGTCTGAGATTCTACCCTTAGACACTGCAAAGCTAGTGCTAATCACTTTATCGGTCAGCCCATCCGGTATGCCTCCTGAACACGAGTCCTGCCTGATTCATGTTCTGATATAAATGAAGATTTAGACACAGGCATTTCACTATATAATTAATTCTAGCGAAAGATAAAGATTTAGCTAACCGTCATTATAATATTCAAATCTCTATATAAACATGAATATGAAGTGTAACTGAGTTCATTTAAAATTAAATCTACTCTTGTATTTTCCTATGTTTGCTGCAGTGCACATGTATTAATTAAAGGTCATGCAAATACATTATATCACTCCTATTTAGCAGCAAAGTCATAGCTAAAGCTTATATTTCCACTTCATTTCAAACTTACATCGAGCACTTATTAAACTGTTAGTATTCGAACTCAAGTTAAAAATGATATCAAGCATAATTAGTGTTTAAGAATCTCAATTTCCTCTCCTATATGCTAGATAAATCGAGTACTACCCAGTGAAAAATATTCACTGATTTCAATCGGATTTTTCTGCAACATAATCAAAAATTAAAATCGATTCATAATTTTTATTTTCGTTGACTTGGAATTAACTACTACTTGATGCTGTTACTTATCCCAAATGAAATTTTCTAATTGAAATCGAATTATTCTGCAGCAAACTCAATATTACATCGATTAACAATTTCGATTTTGCTGCAGAATAATCCGATTTCAATTAGAAAATTTCACGTGGGATAAGTAGCAGCATCAACTACTAGTTAATTCCTAGTCAACGAAAATCAAAATTATCAATCCATTTTAATTTTGATTATGCTGCAGACAACTCCGATTGAAATCAGTGTATATTTTTCACTCGATATAAGAAGTTGTGTACAGAATCACTTTTTAAGGACACGTTGATAAGAGTGAATGCATGCTTCTACATGCGTCTAATTATTTATACATATATATATATATGTGCATATGTGTTTGTCTAGCACAACTAATTCTGTCACCGTCTGCTGTTTGGGCACAAAATGCAACCACAGTAGCTGGCTCTTCGACTGCTGTTGCCGGATCAACTTCTTCACTGTTGTATTGGAATTATGGTATACACATTGTCGACAACAATACTCTCTATATCGCCGATCAAGACAATCACCGAATTGTTATCATCTGGCCTAACTCAACCACGGCTATGGCGATCATAGGTTCCGGGTATGGCAATGGTCCCACACAACTGAACTTCCCAACGGATGTGTTTGTTACAAGTAGTGCAATCTATATACTCGATTCTTTGAATTATCGTGTGCAAAAATGGACGAAAAATGGAACCAATCCCACAACTGTTCTTGGAGTAACTGGTGTAGCTGGCAGCGCACTAAGTATGACACAGATTGGATTGAGCTACCAGATTTGTGTCAATGATGCGGGTAGCATTTATGTTCTTGACTATGCAAATCATAGAGTTATGCTTTTCCCATCAAACTCAACTAACGGAACGAGTGGAGTGATGATCGCTGGAACGGGAGTGGCAGGTATTGCGCCTAACACGCTTAACAATCCAAAAGGAATGTTCGTCGACACTGCCGGAACTATCTACATTGCCGACACTTCGAACCACCGCATTCAGAAATGGCCCGATGGTGCTTGCTACGGTGTGACTGTAGCTGGTACAGGAACACTCGGGACAAGTTTAAGTCAACTGTATTATCCTGTTGCGATTACTGTTGATATGAACGGATATATGTACATAACTGACCAATTCAATAACCGCATTCTCCGGTGGGCTCCAAATGCGTGTTCCGGCGAATGCATTGCCGCTTGTTCAGGAACATCTCCAGGACAAGCAGCAAATCAATTTTACTATTCAGTGCGTGTGGCATTTGATAGCAATGGATCGTTGTACGTGAGCGATAGTGGTAATCAGCGGGTGCAGAAATTCTCGATATTTCCCTCTTCAAGTAAGGACCATCTTTTTGTATATATTTTCTCAGAACATTTGTTTGAATATTAGGTACAGTGGCAAGTACATCAGCTGTGCTTACATCCACGAACTCATTTACCACGTCGGTACTTTCTTCTTCAGGTACGTGTTTCGCACAATGGTTGAAGAACACTAGAAGCAGAGCACTTCGCTGAACTACTACTTTCTAAGCCCAATAATTGCAACATACCTATTTTCAGTTTCTTGGATTTTTCAACTTGTTAGGTCTACACGTTCTATTTGACAGTTTTGAATATTTTAGGGTCAACTTCAAGTTCACAAATTGTTAGCACCTCTGCGACAACGAACTCTAATATTTTACAGTCCCCTAGTACGTTAAAGTATTGGTTTAGACAGAAACGTTCCTTTGAACACTTGTTTGAACGATAGGTACAGTGGAAAGTACATCTAAGGCGTCAACATCCGTCAACTGGTTTAGCACGTCGTTTCTGGCATCTTCAGGTAAGCTGTTGCCCCAACTTGTGAAGATCAGTAAAGTTGGTCATTTTGTTGAAGTCTGTCATATCTTTGCTCATTGCTTGCAATGTACTCGTTTATGCTTGCTCGATTTTTCGATCTTGTTAGGTCTACACGTTCTATTCGACAGTCTTGGATATTTTAGGGTCAACTTCAATTCCAGACAGTGGTAACACGTCTGTGATAGCAACCAGTAGTAAGCTGTAGTAGAAACTTTGATATACTATTTTCATTGAACACTTGTTTGAACATTAGGTACAGTGGCAAGTACATCTGAGGCGTTAACATCCATAAACTCGTTTACCACTTTGTTCGTTGCCTCTTCCGGTAGGTGTTTTCTACAACTGATGATGAAGACTATAAGCGGAGCATTTTGTTGAACTATTTGTTTCTAAGCCCATTATTTGCAATATACTTGTTTTCGAATTTTTGATTTTTCGATCTCGCTAAGCCTATATGTTGTATTCGTCAATTTCCGATATTTTTAGAAGCAACTTCAGGTTTAGACCATGCAAGCGTGTCTTCAATAGCAAGCACTAATATGTTACCATCGACTAGTGCGTTAAAGAAGTGATATAGACAGAAAAACTTTCTTTGAGCATTTGCTTGAACATGAGGTTCAGTGGCACTTACATCAGTTGTGCTTGGATCCACGAACTCATTTACAGGCGCGTTAGTCCCCTTTCAGATAGACTTTTTCTACAAGGAGGGAAGAACTTTAAAATGGTTGGCCACTTTACTACGACGCTGTATTTCTTAATCGGTGTCTTGGAATCTAGTTGTTGTTGTTGCTTTTTACATTTTTTGATCTTGTTAGGACTACATATTCTATAGCACGCTGTTTAAAACTTTTAGAATCAACTTCAAGTTTAGATGATGCCAACACATCTATGATAACAAGCACTAGTATGTTGCAATCTACAAGTAAGTAATAGTAATAATCTGTTGTAGTATCATGAGAAAGAAACTTCAATCGTAAAAATAGATGGAGATTCCAATACTTTGTTAGCAACAGAGTCCAGCAGTAGTGCACGTGAGTGATTTACGGTTTCTTTTCTTCTGGCATTGATTATAAGAGAAGATTTAATAGAAGAAACTCAGACCACAGAATTTTCAACATTCGCAGTATCAGATCAAATAACCTCCACAATATCTAGTATTTCAATGTTGTCGCCGTCTACTAGTAACTGAGTTAACAGAACCTGCTGAAACTTATTTACATTGAGCTTGTATCGTTTTAGTTGTAACGTTCTCAGCAACATCAACAACCTTGCTCGAAGAAGTTACTTCCAGTGAGTGTATCTGATCAATTCTTTTCTAAAATTAATATTGGAAGTCACATTGTGATCAAAATTCAGCATTTCAAATGCTATCGACAGCTATAACAACAACGTCAGCGTTTTCACAGTCTATCGAATCCATATCGTCGACTACATCCAGTTTCATCGACACATCTTATTTGTACTCAACCGAAAGTGATAAAAAACAGCTTCTTATGTCTTGAATCTTATCACTTAGAAATATTTCTTTGTAGAACAATCAATATCTGATATAACGACCAGAAGCATTCTTCGTGCGTAATTGTGTTGTGTCTCTTTTCTCTATGACGCTGAAAATATGTTTCAGAACAAAGTTCAACATTCGAAACACTGACTTCGATGACATCGATGCAGTCAGTGATAAAAGGTTAGAGCCAACTGTTTGTTCGATCATTATTAATACTTCTAATAGGTTGCTTGCCACCACGGATCACGCTATCACCCAGTAATCCGTCGCTTGCTGCACCCATGCAGATTCAACGCAGCCAGTCATTTACGATCATTTCGATTCTTCAACTCAACTGTTCTGTTTCTCTCTCGACGAGTTACCGATGGCTTATTACTACGTGTGCAGTTCAGCAGTGTTCACAATTAGCCCACCTGAATCAACCCATCTCAACGATGGCACTCGGTGAACTGTTCATATCAGGTAATACGCTTGATTATGGTGCATATAAAATACAACTGACGGTAATGATGAATGTCTCAAATCAATTGGTCTCATCGGCTATTACCTACATTCTGATTGTTCCTTCATCTGTGGTCGTCAATCTCATTCAATTTGGTACATCGATGATAACAAGTGGGCAGCAAGAGACTCTGACACTGGATCCTGGTTTGTTCTCAATTGATCCCGATGCAGCTGTCTTCAATGCGACTGTCAATATTCTCATCCGAAATTGCGTGCATTTTTTCTAATAAATTTTTCTTTAGAATTGGAATTACACCTATTTTTGCCGGGTCGAGAGCATTTCGACTTTTGTGAATATTGACGATGAAAACGATCAGTCGTGTTTTAGCAATAAATCAGGTAATTCAGATGATTATTTTTATTTTCGATACAAAGACAAAACGTATTAATGAACGCCATAATCATAGTCCAAATTGTGACCTTCACCAAGCTCACCTGCTATGAATGTATTTTATATTGTGAGAGACGTTTAAAAACTTTGTTCAAAACACTGACAAATATTCAAATAAATCTAAACTATAATGAGTATCATGCTCGATACGAGCGCTCTAAAATTTTAACATTTCAAAAATGATTGCATCTAGAATTACCATTGTATTCTATCAATTTATTAGATTAATTTAACATCATTATATTGAAGCAATATATGTCTATTGTTAGATATATCTTCAACTTTAATTCTTCGTTTCATTAATCGAAAAATTATATCAACTAGTTATAAACGATGATTTAATTTTGCAGCAAGATCTCGACCGTACGATTTCTTCTCTGAACACGCTAACACATGTATCTTTGGGTTTTGACTAAGATTAGATTTTAATTATTTCAGGCTCAAAGCTACCGTATCTGTAATAGTTAGAATTTATAATAGAGAGATTAGATTCATAGAATGCGTTTGAAACGTCTACACAGTATTGAAATAACTATGTAAAAATCGTTAGTAGTGTCAGAGCTTTCTTGTTTCTTGGAAAATGTATCCAATAATGAAGAGTGTTTTATATAAATTTGACATTCTTTCTGTTTTCATTGTATCCTGACGGCAGTTGAACGAGACCGAATAGCACATTCTCTGTCACTCAACAGGAACTAGCCTTACCCTGGTAAAAATATAGAAACTAATTACCAGTCACTTTTTCGTTATTGATAAGCCTCACTTTCATAGAGTTACAAACAACGATCATAAAATTTTCATAATAGATGGACCAAGCTTGATGTAATATCCTGGAAAAATCTATTCATTTCTTTTTAGTCGAAGGGAAGTTATTCTCAAAGTAGAGGCTGTTGCACAAACTAAAAAAAACTAATATGACGCTATGGTCACTATTTCGTCAATCATTCAACTTTTACCGAACAAAAATAAGTGAAGTTTTCAGGGATGGTAGACCTAACGTTGGATCTTTGCTTTTTCATCACACAAATATGACTAATCAAAGAGAAAAACATGACATTCTCTAACGTCGAAAAAGTGACTTTAGTAATCAGTTTTCGGTGTTTTTACTACTGAAGCACCGTGCTTGGAATCCGGGAAATTGAGCTCCGCTTCTCATGAATGATAACCTACATGGTATTCTCCTAATAAATATATACAGTAATTGATCTCAGATGAGTACGATTGGTATTCAAAGAAAATACGAAGAAGAGCTTGTTAGCTCTACACATTATCTAAAACAATAGGTTTTTTGGAGTGTATGTTTAGAACGAAATAGACAAGCAGTGTCACTGATGTTATGTGACAGAACGATGAAAAAGTGACCTTCGCGGGAATCGAACTCGCACCTCCTGCTATCCGGTCAGTTGTCCTAGCCAATTAGACTAGAAGACGCATCTTAATCATCATTTAGCGCTACCCAGGTCAATCAAAACGGATATCCGTTACGGACCGTTGAGTGGACGCAGTTATACGGAACGTAACATCATTAAAATAGGGCCGTATATTCACAGTATACGATCCTTTATTACTGTGCCCAGAAAAAGTAACGTATACGGAGCCGTATACTGTGAAAATACGGCCGTATACGACCCTATTTTAATGATGTTACGGTCCGTATAACTGCGACCACTCAATGGTCCGTATCGTTCGACTGGGTAGTGTGATTCAACACTGACGCTAACAGAGCTGGTTGAGGGCGATGGAAACATTTGACGTATCCTTCAATTCTTCTTGCTCCTTTCGCTACCAGTTTGTAAAGCTTCTGAAGAAATTGACGGCGAAAAAAATCTCGTTTTAAACTTACACACATTAATGTTTTGAAAATGTACATGAATTTCACAACAAATTCTGGACAGGTTGGCAGTACAATTTGGATGGAACGCGATCCTCGTTGTCTCTTCTACCAGGATCTTTGCCAGCCAATCAAACCTATCAGTTTAGAGTTGATTTGATTAACATTCAGAATCCTGTACGAATATCTACAGGGTACTTGTGGATACAAGAAAAAGTTACCAATTCCTTGAAAATTTCTATCAAGTAAACGAGTTTGTCACAATTGTGTTGGTTTTATAAACATTTCCATTACTAGGTGTCTCATCTCGAAGTTGTGTCCTTCAATTAACGGCTACCTCCTAATCAATCCGACTACACAGGCCGCATTCATTTCTCTCTGTAGTGTTAATAATTCTAATGTACTATCCACTGCACTCATAAGCTGGAATATCTTCTGGAGTTCTATGAACTCAACGATGCAATGGACACCATTCGAGAATATAACTCTGTACGTCAACAAGTGGTTTTTCGGTGAGTACATCGAAATGGAGTATTATTCAAAACAAAAACGATTATATTAAGGCATCAATTCAAGAAACTTCACTGCTACTAGTGATCTTTTTGCCAACAATCCAAATGTGCAATACTGGCGTTTTCAAGTTACATATTCTATTGGTTTAATGAGTGGCTTAAGCTCACTCGATTTCATGACCAATACACCACCTCAAGATGGTACATGTTTCATCAGTCCTCTCAATGGAACGACTAGTACAGTTTTTACAATAATATGTTCGAATTGGATAGATCCACATGGCGTAAAAGACTATTCATTTTATTGTGAGTATTTAAAATGTGATTCAGCGAAAGAAAATATATTGCTCCCTGGTTTTAGCATGGACTACAGACCGGTCATCTCGTACTTTCATCGGCAATACAGTTGTTCCTTCACTTCAAGTTCAATTGCCACCAAGTGATCAAGATTCAACGATGTTGAACCTGATTGTGTTGATCCGCGATGTGTATATGTGTAGTGTAGAGATTGATATACACTCTGTCTCTGTGATAACGGACACTGTTGCTATGAATAGTCTTGTTCGTGTAGTTCAATCGACCTTGCAGAATACTAATGAAATCAATGTGAGTCCACTGGCTATAATTCTGGCTCAAGGCAACCAAAATGCCATTAGTCAAATGTTAATTTCTTACTCACAATCGCTCACGATAATGGGCACTCAAGCCTTAGAAATCGCTCTTTCAGGTATGATTAAGACTTTAAAACCCACTGTTGTGTTCTATAAACATCTTGCACCTGACAATATACGATACTCTACGATGATCACGAGCGATAGACAACGTCTTACATATAGCAT
This sequence comes from Rotaria macrura, assembly GCA_900239685.1. NCBI lineage: Eukaryota > Metazoa > Rotifera > Eurotatoria > Philodinida > Philodinidae > Rotaria > Rotaria macrura. Next base: position 80,118 of record OENT01000200.1, read on the forward strand.
GCAACACATACAAAACGGAAGAAAACAGTCGAATTTCATAACTATCATATTATATTCCCACGGAAAAAAATTTTTGAAAAAAACCCGTTTGGTAACGGTATTCAAAACCCCGACTTCAGGCGGTTTTTCCAAGCATCGAAAGTCAGACCATCTATTCGTTTCTTCAAAACCACTCGAAACCGCGGTTCTTGTGACCGCGCTTTCGTGCGGTTTTGAAGAAACGAATAGATGGTCTGACTTTCGATGCTTGGAAAAACCGCTGAAAACCGCGTTATCACAAAC